>JAKSZT010053825.1:4788957-4916213 GCA_026826555.1 Tolypeutes matacus | reverse complement strand
TCTTTTTACTCTTTTGGTTATCCTTTCTGCTTTTCTTTCTTCTATACTCTCCTCCAAGCCTCTCTCTCCTGTCTTTTTCTTTCAGGTTCTAAGGCTTCCTTTAATATTTCCTGCAAAGTTGGATTCTTTTTTGCAAACTCTCTTAGTTTCTGTTTGTTTGTGAATACTTTATATTCACCTTCATATTTGAAGGACAGTTTTGCTGAATAAAGAATTCTCGGCTGGCAGTTTTTCTCTTTCAGTTTCCTAATTGTATCATACCACTATCTTCTCGCCTCCATGGTTTCTGAAGAGAAATCTGCACAAAGTCTTACTGGACGTCCTTTGTATGTGACCGTTTGCTTCTCTCTTGCTGCTCTGAGCATTTTCTCTTTATCTTTTACATTTGACATTCTGAATAATATGTGTCTTGGCGTAGGTCTATTTGGATTTATTCTTATTGGGGTACGGTGTGCTTCTTGGACATGAAAGTTCATTTCTTTTGTGAGAGTTGGGAAATATTCAGCTATTATTTCCTCAAATACTCTTTCTGCCCCTTTTCCTTTCTCTTCTCCTTCTGGAACTCCAATGACACGTATGTTCTTGCGTTTTGTGTTGTCATTCAACTCTCTGAGCCCCTGCTCAATTTTTTCCATTCTTTTCTCTCTCTGTTCTTTTCTCTCTTCAATTTTAGCTGCTCTGTCTTCAGTATCACTTATTCTTTCTTCTATCATTTTGAGTCTGCTGTTGTATGCTTCAAATGTATTTTTTACTTCACCTATTGTGTCTTTCATTCCCATGAACTCCGTTACCTTTCTGTTCATGATTTCAAATTCTTCTTTACGTTCGTGCAATGACTTCTTGATGTCATTGATCTCTTTAACTATATTCTCTTTCATCTCATTAATTTGATTTTGGAAATGTGTGCTCATCTCACTGATTAGTTCTCTCAAATTCTGCATCTCTTCTGGGACTTTGCTGTATTCCTTTTCTTGGGCCATGTCTTCTATTTTCTTAGTATGGCCCGTATTTTTTGTTGGTGCTTAGATATCTGGTTAGTTTGTATTTTACTTAGATGCTCTATCTCTTTCTCTTTTATGGGGTTTTAGTGGCAGGCGGCTGTGAGTTACCACCGCTCTTTGATTTTTGGCTCAACCTTGATTGTTAGGATTGTTCTGCTGGTTGCTCAAAACTGGGCACTGGACCCAGTAATTGGTTGTAGAGTCGTTTCCTAGGGCCTTGGGCAGGGAGGCTATAGAGGCCAGGAAAAGACTCTCTTACTTATTAATTTTCTTATGTGTACTTCCTTGGTCTGCCAGGAGATTGCGCTTATTGGCTGCTGTCAATTCAATGCCTGGTCAGAGCGTATTTGTTGTGACACAGACCAGATCAATGTGATAGAGCTTCCTGTCTGGGGGCTAGGACCCCTGTGATTCAAACTTTCTGAGACAGTTCTCCAGACTTCTCTCGTAGCGCCCCCCTTTTCCCAGCTAGGAAATATTTCCACTCCCTTATGAATCCTCAACAATCCATCCCTGTTAGTAGAGGAGGAGATTGGGAGGTTTGTATATCTTTAGCCCCTTGCAGGCTCCAAGGCAAACAATGGCGCAGCCCCACCCAGCCTGGAAGGGCTCTCGGGACAGGGCAGACCAAACCTGGGAGTCCAAAGCAGGGTCAGCCCCAGGCTCTCTCTCCCCTCTCCCGTGGTTCTCAACAATTGGTCCAGGCTAGAAGAGAGGGAGGTTGCGAGGGTCGGATTTCTCCAGTCCTTTCCGGGCTCCCAGGGCAAACCGCCTTGTGGAAGGGTCCGTTGGGCTCTGCAGCCCAAATTTCAGGTCCGAACCTGAGTCAGCCTAAGGCTGTGTCCCTCTCTCTCCCCTTTCCAGGAGTGGCAGATCCCTGAAGCCCCCTTTGTCTGTGGTCGCAGGCCCAGGGGCCTGAGAATTCTGAAGAGTGTGGGGGAGGGTGCCGGCAGCAGCAGAAGCTGCTACTTGCAACTCACAGTTCTGTAGTAGCGATTTCCCTCTTCTGTCCCTCTCTCCTCTGGGTGGTGTGCAGCGTTCACCTGCTGACCTAAACCCTAGAAGATCTTTTTCGGGGCTGTTTCAGCTTGTCCTCTAGCTATTTTTCTGGAGAAGAGATTCCCGTGTCTTACTAGTCCGCCATCTTCCCGGAAGTCCACAGTTGCATTTTATGATATGCAATTTATGCCCCGGCAAAGCTAATTTTAAAAGAACTAGCTGTGTAACCTTAGGCAAGCCAGTCTATTTTTCTGTGCCTTGGTGTCCTCATCTGTAAAATGGTGATATTGGTAGGAGCTATGTTATGTGGACTAAATGAGGGAACACATGAAAATGCTCAGAACCACACGTGGCACACAGTTATGCAACAATAATGGTTTGCTTTCCTTGTTGATTTTCATTCAACATTAAATGGCTCTATAATGGGTATTCATTCATTCAACAAATACCTATTAAGCACCAACTATAGTGCAGGCATCATTCTTGGCATTTGAAATACACCAGTGAACAAAATAAACAAAAATTCTTGCCTTCTTGGTGTTTACATTCTATTAGGGGGAGACAAACAATATATAATGAAGATAATAAAGAAATAAATTATATAGTATGTTAGGAGATAATAAGTGCTATGGAAAAAAGAAAACTTTTTTTTTTTTTTTTTTTTTTTTTTTTTAAGATTTTATTTATTTATTCATATATCCCCCCCTTGCTGCTCGTGCTCGCTGGGTCAGCTAACCACGCCGTGTGGGCAGGCTTGCCTTCACCAGCCTCCCATATGGTAAACGGGAGCCCTACTGATTGAGCCACAGCCGGTTCCCAAAAGAAAACATTGACTAGGGTAACAGATAAGAGAATTCGGAACTCATGCAATTTTTAAGTAGGGTGGCTATGGCATGCTTTACTGAATAGATGGGAATTGACCAAAAACTTGGAGCTATTGAACATACTTATGAAAGAAAGGAAAGGAGGGAGGGAGAAATGGAGAAGGAAGGAGGAATCATAACTTTCTGATTCCGTCAGTTGCCTAAAGCAGAGCATTAACTCTGCAGTGGGGTAGGGGGTGAAGGGGATGGCGTCATGCTCTTTCTACTCTCTTGGTGTGAATGCTTTTGTCAGAGTATAAACACTGAGAAAATGACAATGGAAGCGAAAAACGGCTGCGTGTCCCAGGAAGGCAGACTGGCGTGGTGAATCTGAACCACCGGATTCAAAATTCACCTCTGCTCTCACCCAGCAGGTCACCTCCGATTCCTCACCTGAGTGTCCTTAAGAGCACTGTGAGGATTAAAGAAGATAAGAGAGGTAAAGTTCTGGCATAATTCCTGGGGCGCTACGTGGTGGCTTTCTTACCTGAGACCCTGCTATGGATGGAACCCTGTCCCCCACAAAGACATGTTCAAGTCCTACTCCCAGTCCTATATGAATGTGAATCCATTTGTAAATAGGATCTTTGAAGATCCTATTAAGAGGGGCCAAACTGAATCAGGACAGCCCTTCACCCCCTATGACTGGAGTCCTTATAGGCAGAGGCGAATCGGCCATGAGGAGGAGATGGAAGGGCACCAATGCCATGTGGAGGAGTTTCAGATCTCCAGCAAGCCACTGCCAGGCCGCCACAAACTTCAGAGAAAGCACAGCCCTGCCCTGTCGACATCTCCGGAACGATGAAACCATAAATTCCTGTTGTTTAAGCAGTCGGTGGTACTTTGTTATAGCAGCCCTGGCAAACCAAGACCCCATCTGAGTCAGTGCGGCCGCCCCAGCTTGCACATCCCCCTCTCTTTCACCGCCAAAGTCTCCGGAGCAACAATTACTGGGCTCCTCTCTGCAGTCATGACATTGCTTCTTCACTCACCAATTAGCATGTGTAATTTCAACACTTCTCCAACTGGATGATTTTAAATTCATATTCAATAATTTATGGAAATGGATGCCGGTATTTTCCGCTCCTTTCTTTTTAAGCACTTTAAAGAGATGGCCTACCTTGTGACACTTGACACAGTCGATGAGCAATCCATCCAGGGGCAGAATGATTCCAGCTTTTGTTGGAGCTGGGCCTCCTGGGGAGACCCAGGAGAAGAGAAAGCTTTCTAAAACATTTTAATTGTAAGTGGAGTTCATTAGTTTAGCTCTCATTACAATAAATTATAATCCACTGCTTTAAATCTTAACAAAATGGACACTGCCATGATTAGATTCCCCTGTGTTTGTAGAAGGACCTCATAATAAACCTACCATTGATAACAGCAGCACATTGGGCCTCAACCCAACCAGTTATTTTTCCCAAGAGAAAGGTCACCATTTAAAGGTAAAAATAGGAGCCTGAGTCTCTTGATTTTCTTGGAAGAACATAAATATTGGCATCCACATGCAAATGTGAACATGGCAGTTGCTTGTTTAAAACCCTCCAGAGTGTCTCATTACATTTAGGAGAAAGTTCTGTCAAAGAATAGTGTTCAGAAGATAGAAGAAACCTGAGCCTTATACAAATGTAGTGTGAATACGTATCAAAAATCAATAGAACTGGGAAGCGGCTGTGGCTCAATCAGTAGGGCTCCCGTTTACCATATGGGAGGTCCCGGGTTCGGTTCCCGGGGCCTCCTGGTGAAGGCAAGCCCGCCCGCACGGTGTGGTTAGCTGACCCAGCGAGCACAAGCAGCAAGGGGGGGATAAATGAATAAATAAATAAAATCTTAAAAAAAAAAAAAAAAAAAATCAATAGAACTTATAAATGAGAAAAACAGCAACAGGGTAGAGCTGCTTCAAACTGCATTTGATGATGAGGGTTTGTATAGGCTCTCAGGAAAGATGAAAGCAAAGTTTTATCTGTTTAAGTTGGAAACAAAACTGACTAATGTCCTTCAGGGCAATAAACACATAATCTTTGAGGTTATCTTCTCTACCTGATAGTAATCTGTTTGTTTGCATCTCTATAGGACAACTTTCTAAAAATTTACATGTAACTTTACATAGAGATCAGACTCAATGGATAGCAAAATCAAGGTACGATCCCCATAGTCTGACATTGAATAAACCTGCAGTCTTCCTTTTTTTTTTTTTTTTGCTGTATTCCTAAATTTGGGATAGTTTTTCTTAACAGTTCAAAGTCCTCATCATGGCCTACAAAACAGGCTTGGCCTCTGCTTCAGCCTCCAGTCAGCCCCCACCCCCACCCCCGCCTCCAGAAGCCTCCCCACCCCCACCCCACCCCCTTCGGGTCCACCACAGCTGTTTCCCTTGTCTGGCACCACAACCCTCACTCTTCCCCTCATTCCTGCCCTCCTTAGGATCCCAGCTTAAGTCACCTCCTCAAGGGAATTTTCCTCACCTCCCTAGACTGGGTCAGGTCCCCTTCTATCCTTAAGACTAGGCTTTCTGGGAAGTGACTGTGGCTCAAGCAATTGAGCTCCTGTTTACCATATGGAGGACCCAGGTTCTATCCCCAGGACCTTGTGGTAAAAAAAAAAACTAAAAAAGTTGTCCCAGACCGAGAGGCACAAGTCCCCAGCCATGCAGCGCAGTGATGCACCAAAGAAAAATAAATAAATGACTAGGCCTTCTGTGAACCTCTCCCCGGGCACTTCTTACATCTTTTTTTTTTTTTTCTTTTTATGGGGAAGGTCCCAGGGATCAAACCCAGGTCCTTCCCTATGGGAGACGGATGACCAACCATTTGAGCCACATCCGCCCCCCCTTACATCTTTGACTAACTACTCAACTGTGTAATTATTGCTTAAAGTCTGGCTCCCTGACTGGAAAAAGAACTCCCTGAGAGTAGGGGTGGGTCTGTTTTACCCACCACTGGATGCCTGGGGTCTGTCCCAGCACCTAGACAGAGAATGAGGAAGTGATGGATAGGGTGTGACACTCTTGGTTTCTGAGCCTGTGGCTCTCCTCAGGCCCAGGACACCTGTCCTTGTGCCTAGTTCCGGCCTCCGTGGTGTTCCAAGAAGCTCAGGCAAGGGCAGGTGGCTGGTCTCGGGACCACCAAACCAGAGGCAGCATGCCTGTGGCTTGCAGGCTACATTCACCCCTCACCCACGATTTACTTGACTTTGGGAAAGTTTTTAAACAGCTTTGAATTCACTGTCAACATTTAAAGTAGGAACCTTCATGTTTTGTGTTTTGTTTCGGTTTATGGTTTTGATTTTGCTTTTTTTTAAACCAGTAATGTTCACTGCAGAAATCTGGCCAAAGTTCCATTTGGGTGGCCCAGGCTGAGGCCTCGGGCTGAACACAGGAGACAAGGAAAAGGTAGAAAGTGTGCATCTGGGCCGGGGGTCACAGGCTGCAGGTGAGGCCCTCGCAGGCTGATTCCGCTATCAGAGACTTCATTGGGCCGGCCTCTGAGACCATGGAGACCCTCTTGAACCGCTGATTGCCCAGGAATGGCCCCAGTGTATCATCTATTAACAAATCTGTCTCTTTCCCAAGGGCCCCAGTGGGCTCAGCCCGGAACTGAAAGCCTGCAGTCCTTCTGCACTGTAGGCCCAGTCACCCCCAGTCGCAAAGACACTGTTGACACTCAGACCTGCCACCGCCCAGACCCCCTCTGGGAGCAGCTCTGGACAAAGGCCCCAGGGACTGCAAACAGCACACCCTTCTTGACACTGTGCAGTTTGGCCAGGCTCTCCTTGACCCCAGGCTCCCCTTGGAGGAGGCCATGGTGGTGGTGCTGCTGCTGAAACTGTGGGTCCCGCCAGGTGTCAGCCCTCCTCCTTCTTCTGGTCCCCGTCCTGCTCCCGACGCTGCAGACTTGATGGCAGCCACCCCAGTGAACACCGGTCCTGCTCCATGTTCCAGGACATGGCCACCCAGCCTCATCTCCCTTTGTGTCTTAATAATCTGGAATTTCTAGTTCCTCTTAGAAAATCACCAGGCCCAAAAGGCAACAATTAGGTAGAGCCAAGGCACAGCTATTTCCTGGCTGATTGAGATGGCTTGTCGCTTCCTTCATCATGATATTACTTTTCTCCTTCATCTCCGTATCCCTGAAGGCATTTGAGTGATTCTTATGACGTCTCCAAGAATCAATGGGATGATCAGTAAGTGCCATAACAGGACATTACTTTGGTTCCTCATAAACATATTTCCACCCTTCACCCCCTGCTCCTCCATTGCTGAGATTCAATAATGTCCCCCTCTATTTTCAGAATCAGAAGGGGGAAAGTCTTCACACATTTTGAAAAAATAAATCATGTGAGAAATGATTAAATAGTTGTTGGATGAATCATCCACCATATTTCCGAGTTCCCCTTCCACACAGACCCTCTGAGCTTTAGTGGAAGCAAAGGCTTTTCTTTCCTGGTAATGTGCTCTGCCTTATTTTATTAGCCCATGGAAACTCTGAAGTCCACTCATGTTTCCTTTTAGCTTTGGCTGCCAGGAAGCTCAGAGCTAAATTCTGAGCTTAGTTCCATGTATATTCTTTAGTTTCTGGTTTTCTGGTAACTTGGACACATTGTTTTCTCTGCCCTGCACTCTTACCCTCTTTCTGAGAACTATCCCTACACCCCCTCCTCTCCCACCCTTACTCAGGAGCAACCAGGGGTACAGTGTGACCTGCCCCACCCTGGCCAGAGCTGATTGGTTCAGAGAAGGGACACCTGACCAATCCCGAGCCAATAAATCTATTTCCTTAATTATGTCCCCCTGCCCACAGTTGACTGGTCCAGGAATAGACTCCTGACCCAAGCCAGGCTATAAGACCTTATGTGAGTTCACCCTGGAACTGAGAGTGCATCACTTCTGAGATGCCGGCCTGTAGAGTCAAGTTCATAAAACTCAAGAGGCAGTTGACAGTTGACCATGTGGCCTGGGGTACAGAGGGTGCAGAGAAAACCAGGCATCAGGGAAGAGAAATAGCCCTCAGTATTCAAGGCTCAGCTCTCTTCCTGCCCATGGCATCCCTTTTGTTTAAGCTACCTTGAATAGCCTTTGAACACTTTTTAAATATATATTTATTAGCAAAGTTGTAAACTTACAAAACAATCATGCTTAGTGTGCAGAATTCCCATATAACACCCCTCCACCAATACATTACATTGTTGTGGTATACTTGTTACATATTATGAGAGAATATCATCAGACTATCACCACTATGATCTCTAGTCTACATTTGGTATATTTTTTTCATACCCTCTATTATTAACACAGTACCTTCTTTGACATTGATGTAAGAATATTACAATATTGCTGTTAGCTATAGTCCATAAGTTACATTAATTTCATTTTTCTCATGCACCTCCATTTTCTTACCACCTTGTAATAATGATGTGCATTTGTTCTAGTTCATAGAAGAACATTCTTATATTTGTATTATTAACTACAATCCTCATCCATTTCTGGGTTCACTATGTTATTCAATCCCTAGATTATTCTTTAGCATTCTTTCAAATGACATTTACATCCCTAGACTACCCTCTTTCAGCCACAATCCCATTTATGAACCAGCTATGTTAGTTACACTCACTATAATGTGTTATCATCAACTCTACCCATTTCCACACTTTTACAGTCAAGCTAATTGAAAATTCTATACCTTCAGCATAGTACCCCTTCTCAGCCCACATCCTATCTCCCAGTAACCTATAGTCTAGGCTTTAACTCAATGTGTTTATTCTTCATGTTTAGTTCATATTAGTGAGACCATACGATATTTGTCCTTTTGTGTCTGGCTTATTTCACTCAGCATAATGTCTTCCATGTCCTTTGAACACTTTTTAAAACGTCAAGTAGATTATACCATTTGCCTGCTTAAAGCTGCCAAAGTTACCTAGAATAAAACCACAACTCTTTGTCATGGCTGACCTGGCCTCAGGCACCCTCTCCAAACTAGCCTCTTCCCACTCTTTCCGTTGCTCATTCTGCTCTGGCCATGACAGCCTTCTTGCTGCTCCTTCAGCTCTCCAAGATCCCATTCACCTCAGGGCCTTTGCATTTGCTGCTCCCTCTGTGTGTGATGTTCTCCTCGCAGAGCTTCCTGTGATATCACTTCCTCAGCGAGGCCTTACCTGACCACTCAACCTGAAGTTGCCTGCCACTCTGTTCCTTTCTGTCCACCCTGCTTATTTTCACCACAGCCTTTATCACTCTCTGAAATGATCTTATTTGCTTGTCTACTTGTTCTTTCTATGTTTCCTCACATTCAAATGTGAGCTCCATGAGGTCACAGCTGTAAACCTAGCCATGAGCTCAGTGCCTGGCACACAGCAGGGGCTCAATAGTTGTTGAAAGAACGAATGTTCCTTGTAGCCCAAAGAGTCCTACTTAATACATCAGACAACAACCCTCTCTCCTTATCCCTTTTCTTATATGGTTCTTGAGTTCCTCGGTCTTTGTTTTACTAATCACACTGTGTCTGTGGTGCTAGACCCCTGCTGCCTCCCCTTCCCCCGAGCATTTCTGGAAGTGGGCAGAAATAAGTAAGAGAATTTACTTATTTAACAAATACTGTCCAGATTCGTTTCTAAACACTTTACAGATATTAACAGATTTAATCCTCCCAACAATTATATGAAGAATGTTCCAGTATTACAGTAGGTTGTGGGTTGAAATGCGTCTCCCCAAAGTCCTAATCACCCAGTACCTGTGAACGTGGCTTTATTTGGTACTAGGTTCTTTGCTGATGTAGTTGAGAGCACTCTGGATTAGGGCGGTGACCTTATGAGAGGGAAGCTTGGATGCAGAGACCAGGACACTCAGAGAGAAGAGGGCCAAGTGAAGATAGGGGCAGAGATTGGTGCTAAGTTGCTTCCAGAAGCTGAAAGAGGCAAGGAATGATCCTCCCCTAGAGCCCCAGAGGGACCATGGTGGTGCCAATACCCTGAAGACCTCTGGCCTCTAGAACTGCCTGAGAACATATTTCTGTTATTTTGAGCCACCCAGTTTGCGGTACTTTATTACAGCAGCAACAGGTAACTAAGGCACAGAAGAAGGAACTGAGGCGCCAAGGGGTGAAGCCTCAGGCCCAGGAAGTGGGGCTTTGAGCCGGTCAGGAACCACCGCAGGCTGTCAAGGGGAGAAACACACCTCACTCCAGAAGGCCAGACGCTCACCTCCTCGGCCCCATCTCACTCTCAATCTGGGCTTTCGAGCAGAATGCAGGAAGACTCTGTCCTCAACCCAGTGCCAACCCAGCTACTGTGACTCTGACAGACAGCGAGGAGGCCCCACGCAAAGAGGAGGGCTCTCTCTAATCACACCGGTGGATACAAAGGGCTCTGGCTGCCCTGGCCGGTGAGATCAGCGGGGCCAAATGAAGCAACTGCTCCTGCAATAAAGCAAAAATCTCGAGGGTAGCTGGAATGTAGAGACCAAAACAAATAAACAAAACACCAGCCAGCGCCACCAGCAACATAGCTGGAGGAAACAGAAACTAAGACGGTCACAGTTTTGTGTTGGGGGTTTCTGATTTGAATCAGCTCCTTACACCCTCTGCCAAACTCTTGTTTCAGTTCTTGCCCGAGGCGGGTGGTTTTGCCGCAGAACAAGCAAAAGCCACAGAGCCAGGTGGTCTAAGGAGGGCCTTTGGGGAGGGGCTGTCTATTAGGAGGTTTGGGGAGCAAGCAACAGCGAGGGTGGCTTTAGCCTCCCCGCTAGATGATAATAAGGACGAGGTGGTGGCTTGTGCCGCCACAGCCTCAGGGCAGGCCCGCAGCGCCCGCCACCCGCTGCCAAGCTCGGGCTGGGCTTTGCGCGATGGGGAAGCCACGCCGCCACCCCCACCTGGCTCCTGCCAAACAACCCTCTGGAGGTCTATAGGATAAAAACAGGAAGGCAAGAAGCCAGGAAACCTGGACTTCCTTATTGACTTCGGAGGAAGGGAGAGGAAAAGAAAGAGGCAGCGAAGAGAGGCCAAAGGAAACGGCAAAGGCAGCTGCGTTAGGAGCAGGTCCCAGACTTGACTATAAGGTCACAAGGCCCCCAGGGATGGTGTCTCACAGTGGTGCTTTGTTTGTTTCTGAGGCAATCACACATGAGACGAGGGTCCCGTCACAGGAGGGTGCCTGAATTCCTACTGCTGATGAAAGGGGAGGAGGACACAGAGAATCGCTGGGGCGGGACAGATGTCCAGGGAACGGTGTCAGCTCGCCGCGGACACCCTGCCGCATCCAGTCGCCCGCATGCCTCCGCCAGTGCTTGCGACCAAGGCTGCTCCCCAGGAACGCCCCGATCCTGCCCGAGGGCTCCCCTCTGGCCTTGGGACCACACTCAGCCTGAGCCGGGCAAGTGGGAGGTGCCCGCAGAGGCCGCCCTCAACCGACGAGGAATGGGGCACCAGGGTGTCCACAGTGATAACCAGCTTGATGACACACCCTGCGAGGTTTTCTTACTTCCCTTGTCCCCCACCGGCGTTCCTGGGGCCAGCGCACAGGTGACTGATAGAACTGGAGTATTTGTCACAGGGTCTGCTTGGAGGGAAGTCCATGCAAGGCAGGGCCTTTGTGCACGTTGTTAAAAGGCACCTTTGCTGCCTGTGGCCTCGGGGTGCAGGGCTTGGCAAGCCACCCTCCTAGGCTGCCACACTTCAACACCAGTGTGCCACCAGGGCGTAGAGACCTAGGCAGAGACCTCCTGGCAGTCAGTGGCACATTCCCCACTTCAGGGAAGGAGCTACTTATCCATTTTTGAGACCAACATATGCTGGAAAGTCTGAGCATCCCTAGGAATTGAGGGAGAGAACAGGGTGGGGAAGAAACAGCTCAGGGTGTGGAGTGTGAGGGCTCTGAGTTCAAATCCCAGCTCTGCTACTTTCTAGCTGTGGGACTTGGGGTGGATTGTTTCAGCTCTCTGGAGCCTCCATTTCCTCAGCTGAAAAATGGGACGTGGTTGCTTGAGGCCTAAGTTAGGAAACAAATACCAATGCATGGGTGCAGTGCCTGGTGATTAGAAGGTGTTCTTTCAACTAATGGTCCAGGCCTGGGTGGGACCCAAGGACTAAGGCTCCAAGGCTTCTGACCCTCAGAAAACAGGATAGCCCTGTGCCAGTGTTTTTTGTTTTTTTTTTTTTTACCGGGAGGTCCTGGGTATCGAACCCGGGTCCCTCCATATGGGAGACGGACGCCCAACCAGTTGAGCCACATCCGACCCCCCTGTGCCAGTGTTGAATGCTCACTGCTATTGAGTGCCAAGAAATAAAATGTTAATGTGAAAGGAAGCCAGCAACTCAGGTCATGGTGACAAAGCTCATGTCCCATCTGTTCTTCACCCACCCCCATCCTGCCACTTCAGGGTGGGCACAAGAAACGACTCCCTCCCGGACTGCTCCTTGCTGAGCAAATTGATGCATGAATGAACAAATAAAAACCCTGAGAGTCCCATGCTGGGCGAGGCACTGAGACATCCCTCTTTACTTCTTGACTCTTATACCAGGAGGGTAATATTCACAGTTGTTGCTAGATTTCTTTTGCACTGCTCCAGGTTTTCCTCACCCAGAGGTGCTGATTGGAATGTGAGTTGCAGCCTTCCTTACCTAAGCCCAAACCCTGCCAGGCTTATTGTTTCAACCAAGGGACATCACCAACCTGACCTGCTTTGGAGACCCAACATTTGTGGAGGGACTCACAAACATGTTGAGGACCTGGAAAAAAAATAAAAGATATCAGCTTGAAATATTTAAATGGCAAAATCGAATAAATGTTTAATTAAATGTCAACAAAACATTAGGTCCACTTTGCTCATTGTTAAATTTAGTTTTCATACACATTTTATTACATCTGAAAACAATTTGTGGGTTGGTTACCTTGCTTTGCAAGAATTCCCAAGTATGCATGAGATTGCTAAGAAAGTAGAGTCAACAGTAAATTAAATGAGTTACTCTTCATAGATAGGTAAGCTCAAAAGCAAAATTCTAAAAATATTTAAAGTGTGTGTGAGTGTGTACATATATATGAATCTACTGATGTATACATGTACATACACATGCACACATGATATGGGTACATTGTAATGTTTGATACGATGTATAAAGTAGGATGAGGCTCCTAAAGCAAAAGTAACCAATAGTTACTTTGTCCAGAGCCGGGAGCTAAGTAAATGCTCAGTAAATGTGAGCTCTCATTAGTAGTAGTAGTAGTACTTTTAATATTTGATATCTCACACAAGTGGAAAATGAAAAATTACATCTAGCAAATCACCCCTAATGAAAGTGAGCAGAAGAAAAACATACTTACTGTGAGAACGATGGAGGCAGTAGGTCCTCAATATGCTGAGTCTTATGTCATATAACTTTAGGACATGAGTAAGAAGAATTCCAAGTTGTCAATCATGTGCCTGATCCCCTCTTCCTAGAAGCAAAATCTGTGCTGGCTGTGATGGCTGCAGTGACAATTGCCGTGTGTGGCTGTTGAGTGGCAGTGCCAGGCATGAATTTCTCAGTGGGGTCACTGCCAGGGTGGCTATGCTCTGAATTCTGTGTGTTCTGGGTTCCTTGTTCAAGTATTGCTGGTTTAGAGTCGTGGTTGTTTTAAGTTCATGTAATATTTCAATATCACATCCTTTTGTTTCCTGGTCTGTCACTCTCTGGTGAGAGGCTGTACTCCTTTAGTACCTTTCATGCCTTTTTTACCCTTTCTCTGTGTATCAGTTAGCTTTTACTGCCTAACAAATCTCCCCAAAACTGAGTGCTTTAAAACGTCCACTGTTTACTTAGCTCGCACTTCTGCAGCCTGGCAACTTGGGCTGGCCTCAGTGGAGCTCATTCGTACAGCTGCTGTCAGTGTCTAGAGCAGCTAAGGGCTGGGTGGCCTAAGGCAGGGCTTCCTAACCAGGGGTCCGTGAGCTTGAACTGAAATTCAAAAAAAAAAACATTATTCTTGTGGGGATGTGTTGGTGCGGGTGTGATATATTTATTAAGTAATACACAGTATAGTGTAGACTTAGGAAGGGGTCCGTGGTTTTCACCTGACTGGGTAAAGGGGTCTAAGGAACAAAAACGATTAAGAACTCCTGGTCACAGGGACCTTAGCTGAGATGGCTCATTGCTGCTCGTGTGTCTCTAATCATCTAGAAGGCCAGTCTGCGCTTGTGCATATGGTGGCAGAAGGGCTCCAAGAGCATCAAGAGACAAGACCCTCTGTGCAAGTGCTTTTCAAGCCTCTGCCTGCATCATATTTGCAAACATCTCCTTGGTCAAAGCAAGTCACTTCAAGTCCAGAGTTCAGGCAGGGAGGGCACTGAAAATTCTGTGACAAGGGGAGAAATCTAAGGTTCTGGAAAAGCCCATAAATTGGTCAGGATGCAAGTGATAGATCCCTACCTGTATTGGCTTAAGCAAAAACAAAACAAAACTCACAAAATACAAAACTCACAAAAAAATTTACTGGCTCACCTAACTGAAAGGTCCAGGAGTGGAAAATTAGCTTTAGGGATAGCTGGAAGCTAAGTCTCAAATGTGTTGTCCGATCTCTCTTTGCTTTCTCTTTCTCTTTTTCTCTCATTGTCTCCCTTGCTCCACTTCTGTTTTCTTATACAGGATCCCTTTCCCAGGACGGTTTTCCCCATATGGCTACAAAGATAACAACCAGCAACTCAAAAATAGCTTCCTTCTAGTTTATCAACTCAGGAAGTAAAAACATCATTTCTAATAGCTCTGGCCAAAGTCCCTGGAAGAGGATCTTGATTGGCTGGGCTTGGGTCACACACCCATCCCAGAACCGATCACTGTGGCCAGAAGGATAGAATCTTCTGATGGGCCAGACCTGGGTCATGGGGTCCCTCCCTGTGGTGGGGTGAGAGGGTGGTATCAGCCCTTCAGAAAGGCAGGGACTGAGCAGCACTGTGTAGAGTGGGACAAGGGGGGTTTTCCCAAGAGGATGCTAGACAGACACAAATACATGGCCCCTCTTGCCCAGGTGCCCAAGCGATTAAAGACACTTAAGATTACAATGTTTTTTTAAAATGCTCAAAAAAGATAGGAGATGGGGAGTGGATGTGGCTTAAGTGGTTGAGAAGTCCTGGGTTCGATGCCTCCTAAAAGACAAAAACAAACAACAAGCAAACAAACAGGGGAAAAAAACCAAAAACAAAAGACAACTCAGGGAGCCAATGTGGCTCAGTGGTTTAGCACTGGCTTCCCACGGGTAGGGGAGGAGAAAGGTGATAAAAGTTAAGTGGATGTGGTTCAAGTGATTAGGCTCCCATCTACGGTATGGGAGGCCCTGAGTTCGGTTCCCAGGGCCTCCTGGTGAAGGCAAGCTGGCCCGTGGAGAGCTAGTGCAGCAAGATGATGCAACAAACGGAGACAAGCAGACACAGAAAAATGTGCAGTGAATGGACACAGAGCAGACAGCGAGCACACAAGCAGCAAGGGAGTGGGGAATAAATAAATAAAATAAATCCTAAAAAAAAAAGTTAATATGGGTGGTCATGGTATGTGGGAAGACCATCTTATGCTCTGGGAAGGTGATTCTGGTGAGCTATTTACTTAGTCAAAAGTATACTACACAGAGGCAGGCTTGAGCTGCCATGTCACCTCTCTCTAGACAATAAAATCTTCTAGGTTATTGCATGCTGAGCTGGTCTCTGTCTTCCTATGTTACCCCAGGATCACAAAAGGGCCACAGATCCTGTAAAGGGGATCCTGAAACAGAACTCCCCTGCTCTCAGTCCCTGCAATGATCAGAAGGACGTCACTTCCCCATTCCAGAAAATCAAGTAAGTCCCTGGCTTGCCTCCGTGATCAATGCCCATGAGTTTGCTTCAAAGACACCCTCCTTCTCCTTCCAGACTGGCTGGCAGGAACAGGAGCCTTATCCCTCTTGTCTTAGCTTGCCCCAGAGCCCAGGGGATATGGCAGACTCCAGAAGCCCTGGCCAGGCATCCAAAATGCTACTGGATGAGTATCTATAATCCCTTTCCCCTAAGCCAGGGTTGGCAAACTTTTTCTATAAAGGGCTTTGCAGGCCAAGAGCCAAAACTGAGACTATTATGTAGGTACTTTTATAAAAAGAGAGAAGACAAATTTATTATTTTCAACCACCCAGTGATGTAAAAATCCATTCTCAGCTTGTGGGCTGGACAAAAACAGTCAGTGGGATGGATTTGGCCTACGGGCCGTGTGGTTTGTTGACTCCTGCTCTAAACCATCTTCACGGAAGGAGTCACAGGATGAGTGGAATTTATATTGGGTATGGAAGACAAGTACTGTAGGATCAAAATCATAGCCACAGAAAGGGAGAAGGAGAGAGGGAGGCAGGGAGGAAACCGGAGAAGGCAGAGTCCGAAAGAGGGATTTAGGGAAGTTTGGAGATGGAAAGGTGGTCTTTGGGGCAGTGGCTGTAAGAGATTGAGACAGAGAGCAAGAGAGTGAGGGAATGAAAGATAGAGGATATTACAAATGAAATTCACAAGGGCCTACAATAAATACTCACCTGCTTTTGAATTACTGTGGCTACTGGACTGATTACTTTTCTCGCTTTCTTTTTTAGTGTGCCACAATGCTGAGTCAGGCCCACAAGTGGACCTGGCTTTTCAGGGCTGCCTGCCAGTCTCCCAGCTCCGCTCACTCTTGCCCTCTCTGCTAGTCAGCCTGAACAATCTGGCTCCCCAAACACTCCAAGACTTCTGTGACAGTTAAGGTCATGTGTCAACTTGGCTGGATTATGGTGTCCAGCTATTTGTTCAAGTAAACTCTGGCCTGATTGTTACTGTAAGGGTATTTTTAGGTAGATTTACATCTGTAGTTGAGTGCTTCTACAGCTGATTGCATCTACAATCAACAAAGGAGATTGCCCTCAGCAAGGAGGGGAGGGTCCTCATCCAATCAGTTGGAGGGCTTCAAGCCAGAACTGAGGATTTCAGAAGTCAAAAATAGAGAAATTTCTGTCTCTAGCCAGTGAGTTTCTTCTGGGGAATTCACCTTCACCTTCATGGGAGTTTCCAACTTGTGACTTTTTCCCCTATGGAATTTGAACTTTCCAATCCCTACGATCGAGTGAGCCAATTCCTATAATAAATATAAATAATAAAAATATGTACATATTTACATCTAGCTGACTATCCCTTTGGCTCTGTTTCTCTGGAGAACCCTGACTGATACACCCTCACACGTCCCATCCCACCCGGGATGCACTGGGGTCCCCTCCCCCTCCCTTCTCTCTGCCAACACCTGTCCTTCCTTCCTGCGGGAGATCTTCCCCAACCCTGCCGCCAAGTCCTCTGCTGCCCCTGCCCCGTGCACCTACCCCATGAGCCTTAGTGCCTCTTGGCTTCTCGTTTCTAAAATAGGACCACCACTGCCTGCCACTGCTGAAAACAAGGCAAGGAAGGAAAAAGCACTTTGCAAACTGTAAAGGGCTAGACACATGGCATTGGTTTCCAGGAAGGCCTATTTTAGGTCATCTTCTCCAGACAATAATTCCATGTGCCCTGAGAGCCAGGGCTCCACACAAACTGCAATGGTGTGTCATGGGGAGGAAGAGGAAATGCTTACAAATTAGGGATCCGCTTCATGGCAACCCCGATTTACTCAGCTTGCTGCTGGTGGTGGTGGTGGTGGGGGCTTGGTGGAGGCTCTGACTTCTATATTGAAGCCTCCTTGTCTTCCAGATAATTATCTTAACATGACAGGAAATTCTGAGAGTGTCTCTCCCAATTAAGGAGGCAGAGCTCGCTCCTCAAATAGCGGTTTCCAGCCTGCTACCATCTCTGGCTCTGCTCATAACTTCATCTGAAACTGCCTCCTATAATTCTTAAATAAAACAACCCCCTCAGCCGACTGTAATTAAACATATACTTCAGCCTTGGCGAGTTTGGCATCTGCACCTGCCGCCGGGATCCCCTTTCTCGAGGCACCTGCATGGGCGGTAACGTTCCCCCTCGCTTGCTCTCCCATTCACACGCGCACACTCGCACACCCACCCGCCCGCACACACTCCTCTCGCCTCCCTGCAGCACCAGATGGACAGATGGAGCAATCATCCCCCTCATTCCGCCATAAGGGCCCCCGCTGCTCTGGGGAGAGTTATGTGGTTGTAAGACACAAAATTAGACAAGTCAATGGACAATGCAGCGTATTCGAGGGGGTGGGCTTGCAGAACGAGAAACAGGTGTTCTTATTTATCTGGAACGTTGAAACTCATTGCCCTCGCACCCATCCCCAGCCCAGAAGGCCAGCAGGGGCCACGGGATTGTACCTTGGCAGGATGGCCCACCTGCCTGCTCCCATAGTTTTGGTTTTCTGGCTTCCTCTGACTTGTTCTTTTAAAAAGCTATGCAGGGAGGATTTATGCACAAACAATGCCATCAATGTACGTGTCACCTGTCAAGTCTCCCAGCTCCATGTGGAGTTAAGTCCCTTCTATCTGCACGGATGCACCCTGCCATTCACCTTCTCCTCTCCCGAGGGGCACCTCACCAGCACCTAAAGCAGGTGAGAGCACAGCGGCAGAGAGCCAACAGTCTGGGCTTGGAATGCGGGGCTGACCCTCGCCACGTGTGTGACATCAGGTGAGTTACTCGGTCTCCTCTTCTGTGTGATAGTCTCCACCTCACAGGCACCGTGGCACAAAGTGTGTTTGAGCCAAGCTCCTCTGGAGAACTTCAGAGGCTAGCTCAGGCTGGCTCAGATGACAGGGGTGTGGCAGTTCCTTCCTCCGGGAAGCAGATGCCAAGATGGAATTAGACGTGCAACATCTGTGAAGGATAAAGGGGAGGGACAGGAGCAGGAGGGGGGCAGCAGATTGTGATGAGGACTGGCTGACACCTGTGGAGGAAGACAGGGACAGCCGGAAGGTTGGGTGGTAAGAGCTCCAGACAGCAGCGCAGCTTTGAGCAACGGCCGATGCGGTGAGGGCAGAGATGCCTACTGGAGGAGTTGGACGGAATGGTCCAGCTCTGGTCCCCTCTGGTCCCTTCTGGTTGCCAGTCACGGCTGGGAGCAGCCTGGGGAGAGTGTGGCCCCACTGTGAACCCAGTGGTGGGTCATGAGGCATAGGTGTGGCAGCTGGCAGTTCACCACATTCAAGGCTTCTGCAGTGGTGGGATGAAAAAGGTGGACGTCATTTATCAATTGCCTTCTTTGTTCTGTTCCCCCTCCTCCACCTCTCTAAGCCCTCCCTAACTTTGCCCCCAGTTCCCAGAGTGGCCACATGACTTAGGCAAAGCCAACCAGCACATTCAATTTCACTGGCCCACGGTGAATGGGTCTGTTTATCTAAACAGACCTAGTCGATATGAGTCTGAGGACATTTGCTGGGGCAGGGATAATATCTTTTCTGATGGAGAATAAGCAAATGGGTAGCTTCCAGGGCTGCTGGCTACCATCTTGGGACAAACTGGGATGAAGTCAACATTGAGAATGGGAGAGTAGAGAAACCACAAGAAACAGAGAGGCTTTGGTTACATTGTTGGATGCTGGGTCAAGCCTTTCCTGAAACACATCCTACTGCTGGGCTCTTCAGTTCATGAACTAATAAATTCTCTTTACTGTTTGATGCAGTTGTCAGGTTTTCTTGTTACTTGCAAGAAAGGCCTCCAAGTGGGTCAGCAATAATGGAATGGGTCCCCTCCAAACTCCAAGGGTAAGTTCAGGCATGGAGCCACGCCTTAAGAGACTGGGACTATGAAAGAGTGGTATAGGGATCCAAGGAAACTCTGGGGACCTCAGTGCAGACATTTTTGAGTCTTTCCTTCAGAGATTAGTATGACTTAACCACTCTATGTGTCTGCATCCTTCTGTGCCTGTCCACTGCTTTTTCCACAACTAGCTAGTGTCTTCACCCTCTCCTCTGTCTTTTCTCCACTATATAGATCCTATTAACTCGTATTTTTTCTCCTTCCTTGAGTTTGCTCAATGTTGACTCCAGGCCTACTTTGAGACTTCTCTCAATGCATCCTCTTACCTTCTGAATCTGCAAATGGCCTAATCTGGTCTGCATTTTCCCATCCAAATTTCTGAGAGCAGGCATCTGATTATCCCACTGAAACACCCTGAGAGGTTCTGATTCCATTGTCTGGAGAGAGGAGCTGGGCTTCAGTATTTTTTTTTTTTTTTTTTTTTTTTTAAGTTTCTCAGGTGGTCCAAATGTGCAGCTAGAGTCGAGTTGAGGACCCCTGGATTAAGGTAAAGCTTTCCAGACCAGCAGACCTCACAGCCTGCCCTTGGGACAAGTTCAACCCTGATCCGATAAACTAAGAGCAAAGCCACATGGTCTAAACATGCCTAAAGCTTCCTTCATCAGCAGGGTCTGAGCCTACAGAGGGGCCTAATGGAGACAGGCCCTCTACTGACATGCTTAGGAGAAGGCAAGCCTAGCACAGCGCTTGGCACGATGCAGGGGATAAACGAATGATAGCTCTTTTTTTTTTTTTTTTTTTTTTTTAAAGATTTTTATTTATTTATTCATTTATCCCCCCCTTGCTGCCTGCGCTCGCCGGGCCAGCCAACCACGCCGCGCGGGCGGGCCCGCCCCCACCAGGAGGCCCCGGGAACCGAACTCGGGGCCTCCCATATGGCAAACGGGAGCCCTACTGATCGAGCCACAGCCGCTTCCCTGAATGATAGCTCTTATTAAACTCCTGTCTCTAACCCAAGGGTAGACTGTCTCTAAAACAAGTGAGGCTGCCAAGTGCAATTGAGGAAGAATTGCTGGGGAAGCACCTAGAAAGTCTCAACATCCATGCTTTGCAAAATACACGACAAAAAGGGAAAATCTTGATTAATTGAACTTATATTTGAGAATAATTGTTTCCATTTAAGGCTACAAAAATGCAGCTATAAAAAGTCATATATTGGAAGGTTATTCAATGACATGGGAAAATATTCATGACCTTGTGTTAAGAGAGAAAAGGGGATACAAAATTTGTGAAGTGCACGGTTCCAATTTTGCTTAAAAATATGTATGAGTATATATGTGCACAGAAAAATGACTGGAAATATAGAGACCAAAAAGGTAACTGGTTCTCAAGTGACAGGGTTTTTCTTAAAGCAAAATGCATTCAATTGAGAGGACCAACCTTTAGTCCGAAGTAATGTCCTTTTGCTTTTTTGATGTTAAGGTGCTTATATGAAATGATGGCTTCAATAGAATGGTGTGGCTGGGTTTGGTGTAGATAGATATATATGCAAAATTAAATGTTGAAGCCTTATGTCAGCAGCCCTCTGCACTGCGCCACAGTTTATTTTTTGTTTGTTTGTTTTGTCTCTAACGTTAACTTTACAGAAATTTGAAGATAGAACTCTGGGACCTGCTGCCTGAGGGGATCACCTGGTTGGAATCTCACTTATCCGCTCCAATCCTTTTGGCTTTCCTTGAATTTAAGGCTCTTCCTTCCAGCAGGACGGGGACCTAATTCCCTGGAATGGTGCTGACCATGTCCGGGACACTGCCCAGAGTAGGAATTTTGTGATTCCCCACCAGCAAACCTTCCACCTGCCATTTGAACTGAGCCTAGAAGGCATAGGCTGAAAACGCTTGGGACTTAGAGTTGGAGAGAGAAGGCAACAGGAAAAAGCCAAATATCTGCATTGATTAGGCCAGGAGATGAGGAGCCCAGACTGGGAGGGGGTTTGGAGAGAGGAAAGACATGCAGGATCCTCTTGATTAGAATGGTGCAGACACCATATTCAAAATAATAAGGGAGTGGAGCAAGTGTAGCTCAGTGGTTGAGAACCAGCTTTCATGTATGAGGTCCTGGGTTCAATCCCTGGTACCTCCTAAAAAAATAAAAAATAAAAAAATAGTGGGACCCAGACAGATGAACCAAAGGAAAACAAAAACAAAAACAAACCAAAAAGGCAATGTGACCTTGCTATGCTAGGTGAGGATCTGAGGGCATTTATTAATTTAAGCCATTTAGTTGTCTAGTTTGCTGTTTGTTTGGTTTGTTCTTTCAACAAGTGTCTTTTAGAGTGGTCTATTGTGGTATGTGATGTGCAGGAGTCAAAGTTGGAACAGATAACAGAGCTTGTGTTCTGGTAAAGAAGATATGAGTTAGGGATGCACCCAGCAGAGAGCAACAGGTACTCTGAGAGTACTTGTATAACTTGTCACAGGAGTTCAGAGGAGGGAAATAGTTCCAGCAGGAGGAATGAAGGAGGACCTTCTAGAGAAACAGACATTTGAAGAGGGCCTTGAAGGATGGATGATATGTGAACATATGCAAAGGAACAGGGAAGGAGAAGAGAAAGCAATGTATGTGCAAACAAATGGAGGTGGACAACACAAAACATGTATGGGAAACATTCACACAATAAATATTGAAGTATGTATAATGGGCGTGGCTCTACAAGGGAGAGACCCTGGCTTGCAAAGGGGCTGCTGTTTTCAGGGGCCTCCTGGGCTGGTGTTCAAACTCCTGGAACTAGGATATGTGAGGCTTCTTCAGCCCCGGCCAAGGACTCCCAAGCAGGTCAGCCATTCCTGTTGCTTCTTAAAAGAGCAGTCAGGAAATGTCTCCTTGGAAATAGCTTCAATGATAGCAGCACACACCACTGTAAGCACTTAAAATACCAGAGACAGAGCCGTCACACACAATCCTAGCTAGGACTGAGGTTTGCATAGCAAAATCGTTGCTCCCCGCATTTTGGAAGCAAAAGTACTTCAGACTCATCTAGCAAGATCTTTCCTGGATGTAAATTCCTTCTTCTTCTTTTTTATTTTTTCTTTCAAGTGCTTGGACATCCAATTCCACATTCATCCTTTTCCTCTAGCTTATCTTTTCATGACTTTGGAGAGCAGTCTACCTTATCTAGGAAACAAACGGCCTCCACAGAGAGCTCAAAACAGCCAAGTCATTTATCTGTTTGACATGTGTTTCCCTGTTTGTTTTCTCCAGCCTTGAGACAAGAGTTGTGTCAACTGTGGATGGCTGTGCCCCAGTCACTTGAAAGGCATGAATCAATTTCCCAGATGCATTTATCACTTGCTGCCTTAAATCAAGTCTAATCAATGCTTCCTTCATTTGGTATGGATTGAAACTATATATATAACACTCAGAAAACAGGCAGGAAAGGGAGCAGATCACAAACAAAAATTCCACTGGGGATTTAGGTGGAATGATGTTAAAAAGACATTTGCAATATTTGATTTGTTTTAATGGAATGCCTGACCAAACAACCATGGAGATTTGTGTTTTATGGAGCTTAACTCAAATTTACCTGGCATGCAATATTACATGACAAATGATTTTTATACAGAGGAATTTCTGCATCTTTAAAGATTATATAATTAATCCATTCTGAGGGGTTAGCATATATTTTTAAAATAGCATTTTATTCCTATTTTAAGTCACTGACATATTTCTATTTCTTTTAGAGGTATTTGTCTTGGCACCATTGACTACATAGGTCAAGTTCCAGTCACAACATATAAAATAATAAAAATTTCTTCATAGCAAAATAGAATATCTAGGAGTCCCTCTGATTATAATAATCATTTTACAAAATCCTAGAACTGAGAAAATTTGACCCTCTCTCTCTCTTTCCCCAATTCTTGGTAATAGGATTTGATCCACACAGCCCAAATGGATTTTTTATTAGCAGGTGTGAAAACCACACCACCACCACTCCATTACTACTCCCCCATTTCCCCCCACCCCCACCCAGCTGTTCAACCAATTTAGAATATAGCCCAGAGAAGCCTGGTCTCATTTGTAACATAAAACCAGCATAGTTACCGGCACTTAAAAACTACATGCCCGCAGCCAGGCCTTGCATTATTCTTCAAGGATAATAGGAGAGGAGAGATGGAACATAGGAAAATAGGTCAATGACTGTGCTAACCCAGGAGATGAGGCAATGTTGTGATTCATTGATATAATTAATATATCTATCTATCTGGTGAACTGCATACACTTTTAACACTAGCATGCTACTGAAGCATTTAAAAGGGCTGGCTCACATTTTCACAGAGCCAGCTTTGCCAGCAACCTGGTCTCAGCTGAATCTATCCCTGTTAGGCTCTGGGAAGTCAGAAATAATAATAAATCCTTAAATTGGTTCAATACTTTCCAGTTTATGTTTTGAACATACAGTCTCATAATCCTGTAAGATAAGCAAGAAAAATAGTTCTAGTTCCATTCCTAATGGAAATAAAAGGATCAGAGGTTGGCATGCCTGCCCCTTGTAGGCCAAGCATGCTTGAGCCGTGGTACTGGAACTCAAGTGTGCGCCTCGTCAATCGCAAAGCCTTGGTTCTTACCACTAAGCTCGTCTATGCAATCACAGAAGTCTCCTCCCTGTTCTTTCCCCAACTATTTTTTCCCCCATCACCCAGGGTTCTTAGAAACTTATATGGTTATAGGAAACTCCTAAGTTGCCTGGCAGGTTGTCTAGTTTAAAACAAAAAAATTAATTGGCAGCACCTTTGGATGTGTTTTGAGTTACAGATGTGGTATAGTATTCTTAAGCTGTATTAAACAATGACAGAGTAACATGATATAACAAAGCTTTAACCCCCTCTAGACAAAGAAACACTGTGGATGTATGGGGTCTGAAATTAAAGAGCTCGCTCACATTGTTTTTAATACTCATGAGAGTTGTTTCATGAGCTTCTCTGCTTTGAGGATGTCTAGGAAGGATCATATTTGCTCATTTTTTGAGGAAGGGATTAACAGGTTTTCTACCCAAGACAAGTCTCACCAAATTGATCCTGTCACAATTCTTAAGTTAGGACAGAAATTGATGAAAGGAAGAAAACTTCCATGGTTTAAAAATTTTAGACAAGAGTGGATTTGTGCAACTTGCCTTTAGTAGAAGTAAATGAGGGGAGTAATGCTTTTTCAGACTGGCTTGAGGTAATATACCACTGAGGAGAAATGCAATTTTGATGGTCATAGGGATTTTGAAGCGCTCCCGGGAGCCTGAGAAAAGTCTTGAACATACTCTGACAAAGCTGTTATGGTGTTAGGGAGTTAACACTCATGTCAAATGGCATAGTCACCCCAACTATCACGTTAATACAAACTGGAATTTATATTGGAAATACAAATACTCACAACCTTTATGGATCCAAAGTAAAAGGGATCATACCCTTTTCTGAAATAAAAATGCTCCCAAGATTAATACATATCAAATTTCATTTTATTTCTTCCCCAAAGCAAATTGGTTTATTTCACTTGACAAATATTTACGGAGTGCAGAGAATACGAGCAGTGAAGATTCAGCAGTAACAAGACAAGACACAGGTCCCATTTCCGAGAAGCTTACACTCAAGTGGGAAAATTTACATTTAAAATATTAATGGAAGGATTATGCTTCCAATCAGGATGGAGTAATAGGCACCAGATTTACCTTCCCAGCTGACATAAAGAAAAACAGAAACAACACATGAAACAATGGTTTTCAAGACATTGTACATCATCAGGCAATAAAAGAGAATGATCCCTGACGGACTGCCCCATTTACTGCCTTGAAAGACTTCCCAGGCTGTGCAAGGAGGGACAATCCAGATGGAACCCACTGTGCTCTTGGAGTTCAGGAGACAGAGGATTTGGGGAAACCAAAGTAGCTAGAGTTCATAGACTAGAGTATCAGAGAGGAGAGAGCTGCACAGAGAACCCTGGAGATCTGAAGAGGGTTCCCCTCAAGTATTCAAGAGAGTACTTACCAATCAGAGCAAATAAGTGAGGAAAAAACCACTCAAAAATTTTAAAGAAAACAGTGTTCAGCATGCACACAGGGAACTGTGCCTATTCCTACTAGTCAGACAGGAAAAATTCATAATTCATGAGGCATTGGGTAGAACACTCAAGAAAATCTTGCCTCAGTATTGGGGAATAATTTGCTCTATACTGAGCATTGCTCTGGATCTGCCTAACAAATTACAGAAGCAAGACCCAAAGGGATCAAATTATTACCAAGTAATTTAACTGCATCCCAAAAGAAAGTTAAAGAATACTTATAGGAATACATATACAGCACCCAATCGGGTAAAATTCACAATGTCTGGTATCCAATCAAATATTACAAGGCATGCAAAGAGGCAGTAAACATAATTCATAATGATGAGAAAAATCAATTAGAACTGTGCCAAAACTGACCTAGAAGTTAGAATTATTGGATATTAAAAGTTAGGATAACTATTCCATAGGTTCAAAAAATTCAATAGCGGCATGAAGATATTAAAAAAACTAGTAAAAGAAAAGGACCCAAACTAATTTCTAGAGATGAAAATGGTGGCATCTGAGATTTAAAAATACACTGGATGGGATTAATGGCAGATTAGATATTGCAGAAGAAAAGATCAGTGCACTTGAAGATATACCAATAGAAACTATACAAAATGAAACATGGAGAGGTAAAAGTATTTAAAAACATGAAAACAGCATCAGCAAGCTGTGAGACTCCAAGTGGAGGGTGGGGGTAGAAAAAATATTGGAAAGAAAACAGCTGAAAACTCTCCAAATTTGATGAAAACTATAAACCTACATATTTAAGAATCTCAACAAACTCCAAACATAAGAAACAGGAACTCACCCAGGACAACTAACAAGAAGGTGAGGATGGACAACCACCACACCAAGGAACCGAGAGTCTACAACTGCAAGCAAGAGAGCCCCATCCATCAACCATATGGGATCGAAGTCCCCTCTCAATTAGAGGTGGAGTGGGCATCACCATCCCAGAATCCTCAGGAGTGGGGAATAAAATATGGATTAGAGTGGACTCACTGGTATTCTACTATAGATTTATTGTGATTCTAGCAATGGAAGAAATTATATCATTGATGTGGAGACAGTGGCCACTGGAGGTGCTGAAGTCAGGAAGAGGGAAGAAGAGGTGTAATATGGGGACATTTTAAGGACTTGGGAATTCTCCTGAATGACATTACAATGACAGATACAGGCCATTATATATCCTGCCATAACCTACAGAATTGAGTGGGAGAGAGTATAAACTACAATGTAAACTATAATCTATGCTTAGTGGCAATGCTCCAAAATGTGTTCATCAATTGCAATGAATGCACACTAATGAAAGAAGTTGTTAATGTGGGGATAAGTGGGAGGTCTGGGGAGTGGGGCATATGGGAATCCTTTATTTTTTTAATGTAACATTTTATGTAATCTAAGTATCTTTTAAAAATATATTAAAAGAAAAAAAAAAAAAAGGAAACATGAAGAAAATTACACCAAGGCACACCATAATCAAATTGCTTAACACCAGGGATAGAGAATATCTTAAAAGCAGCCAAAAATAAAAAGGTCACATTATATACAAAAGACCGAAGACAAAGATGACAGCCATTTAAAATAATACCATTTATAACAGCATCAAACAATATGAAATGCTTAGGGGTACATTTGATTAAAAAATATAAAAGAGTAACACTGAAAACTACAAGACACTGCTGAGAGAAATTAAAGAATATCTATACATATGGAGAGATATACTGTGTACATGGGTTGGTAGAATCTACATTGTTAAGGTGTCAATTCTACCTAAATTGATCTATAGACTCAAAGGGGAGAAGGATAATCACATTGACCAAAGCAATCAAATGAAGTCCAAAAACAGACTCACACAAATATGGTCAACTGGCTTTTGACAAAAGTTTCAAAGGCAATTCAATGAAGAAAGGATAGTCTTTTCAACAAATGAAACTAGAACAACTGAACACCTATAAGAAAAATAAAATGAATCTCGACCTATACTTCACATTGTTTAAAAAAATTAACTCAAAATTTATCACTGACCTCAATGTAAAACCTAAAACTAGAACTGGAAGAAAAAGTAGGGGAAAACCTTGGCAGCTTTGGGTTAGGTAAAGATTTCTAAGCTACAACACCAAAAGCATAATCCATAAAAGAAAGAGCTGATAAATCAGACCTCATCAAATTTTAAAACTTCTGCTCTTTGAAAGACATTGTTAAGAGAATGAAAAAACAAGCCACAAAGTGGGAGAAAATGTTTGCGAAGCAGATAAAGGATTTGCAGCCAGAATTTAAAAATAAATCTCAAAACTCAAAAATAAGAAAACAAACAACCCCACTTAAAAAATGGGGAGTGGATATGGCTCAAGCAGTTGAGCACCCACCTCCCACATGGGGGGTCCTGGGTTCAGTTCCCAGTGACTCCGAAAGAAGACAAACAAAGAGCAAAAACAAGCAAAAACGAGCAAACAACAAGCAGGCAATGAGCAAAAGCAAACAAGCAGGGAGCAGATGAGGCTCAAGCAGTTGAGTACCCGCCTCCCACACGGGAGGTCCTGGGTTCAGTTCCCAGTGCCTACTAAGAAGAAACAGACAGACAATGAGCAAAAAACAATGAGCAGACAATGAGTGCAAACAACAAGCAAAAACAATGAGGAAAAAAAAACAATGAGTAAACAGACAAGAAAGCCATGGGAGGGTGGGGTGGAGAATGGGCAAAAGATTTAAACAGACACTTCATCAATGATATATGAATGACAAATAGGCATATAAAAAGGTGAGCAACATCATTCATTTTAGGGAAATACAAATTAAAGCCACAATGAGATATTCCTACACACCTACTAGAATGTTGAAAAAGAAAAAGAATGACCAAATCAAGTGATGATAAGAATGTGGAGGAACTGGGACTCTCAAACACAACTGGTGGGAATGTAAATGGTACAACCACTTTGGAAAACAGTTTAGAGTTTCTTAAAGTTAACCTACACCTACCATACAAATGGAAAATGTCAGTTTTTCCACTTCTAGACATTTACTTAAGAGCAATGAAAGCAAAACTCTGTAAAAAACTTGTACACAAATGACCACAACAATTTTATTTGTAATAGCTGAAAACTGGAAACAACATAAATGTCCATCAATTGGTGAACAGATAGATCTATTCAATGAAATTTTTCTCAGAAATAATAAAACAACAAGAAGCAAGCAGCAGCAGCAAACTCTTGATACATGCTATCACATGGATGAATCTCAAAATAATTATACCAAGTGAAATAAGCCTGACAAAAAAGTATATATTGCATGATTCAATTTATATAAAATTCTAGGAAATGCAAACTAATGTATAGTGACAGAAAGCAGATCAGTTGTTGCCTGGGGAATGGGGGTGAGTGGCATGTGGGGAGGGCAGAGGGAAGGACAGCAAAGGGGCAGGACACTTGGGGATGATGGATATGTTCATTATCGAGCTGGTGGTGATGGTTTCCCAGGTGTATACATAAGTCAACACTTACCAAATTGTACACTTTAAATATGTGCTGTTTATTGCACTTTAAGCATATCTCAGTTAAGATACTAAAAATATTACTAGACTTTACATTCTAGAGATTCTGGCAGTAGAACTATTATTTTCTACATAATTACACCTCAGGAAAAACACTTTAGTACTTTATTTTTTTAAGTTGCAACAAGGAATTCAAAAGGTATCAACAGTAGCTCACTGAAAACAATGTTGTACGTACTTGAAAAAATAAGTACAGAGAGAAAATGAGGAATTCTAATTCAGTAAATGAAACCAAATCTGATATTGTCTCAACAACAAATAAAAGTGCATAGAGTCAGTCACTGGTGTCTGCCGGTTGGTCGTCTCTGTCCTGCGCATTGCTGTGGTTTCTCGAAGCGGAGCCCTCGGGTTCGGAAACCTGGACCGTTGTCCTCAGTTGTTCTCCAAGCTCCTCTATCAGAGGCTGAGACCCTCCAAGAGCTGGTGATGAGGCCAGTGGTCTTCCCTGACTAACGTCACACGTCAGAAGGGCCGGGTTTCTGCACACCCCGCCATTGTCAATAAGCAGGGTGCGGCATTCTTCTAGAAGGGGACCTTGCAAAGAATTTGCTGCCTCAGAGTCACTATCTTTGAGCCCATCGCCTGAATCTGAGTCTTGGGTCTCAGATGATGAGGTGCTGTCTGACTCCTCCGAATCACTTCCCTCAGAACTAGGGTGAGCTGTCTGTTGCCTGCAAACCGAGTGGGCTACATTTAAGGCACTCTCTTCCTCCTGGACAAGAACTGCTGCTGCTTCCAGTTCTTCCAGTTCCAATCCCAGCTGGGCCTTTGTAAGGGAGACTTTCTTTAAGGCTTCTGCAAGAGATGCCAACTTTTTGGACCTTGAAAAACATTTGAAAAAGAAATATTAGGACTAGTCATTAAATGGCCTACAGACAGAGTACACAGCTTAAACAGTTGGATCCTTACTTTACATGGTGCACATGGATAAACTGCAAAACAGAGCAATGACATAAAAAGATGGAACTGTTAAAGTATTATGAGGAAAATTCTTTTATTATCCTAGAATGAGGAAGGCTTTTCCAACAATAACTAGAAATTCAGAAGCCACAAAAGATTGATAAATTCAACTAAATAAAACCCGACAACTTCTGAAGAGCAAATAAATCATTATAAGCAAAGTCAAAAGATAAATGTAAAATTAGGAAAAATATTAGCAATTCATATCACAGACCAAGGCCTATCAGAGAACCCTAACAGAGTTTCTAAAAAATGGATTCAAAAGAGTATTTCAACAGAAAAATGGGCAAAAGATACAAGCAGACAATTCCCGCAAAAGGAAATACAACCAACTTTTAAATATATGAAAGATGTCGCGCTTTAGCCAAATGAGACATACAAATTAAAATCATACTGAGATATATTTTTCATCTATCATACTGGCAAAAATCCAAATATTTGATACTCTGTTAGCAAGGCTTTGGGGGAAAAGGTGCTTTCATACATTGTTGGTTGGGAGCTAACAGAGGTATCACCCCTCTGAAGGAGAATTTGGCAATAACTTTCAACATTGAAAATGTATATACCCTTGACCCAGGAATCCCACTTCTGGAAATTTAACATGTGAAGTAGTATATATGCGACATGATAGTTACAAGGTTATGCACTATGGCGCTGTTTTCTAATACCAAAAAATTAGAAACAACCAAATGTCCATCAATATGGAATGGGTTGAATAAGATATGGCACATGTATACAAAGGAATAATCTATAGCAGTACAAAAATGAAGCGCTCTATGGGCTAATCCAGACATACAGTTTTACAACACAAAAGGCACACAATAAGTATGTGTTACTTTTCATGTAAAAAAAAGGAAGGAAAAACATACCCGTATTTGCTTGTACATTTATCAATAAACTCTGGAGAGCTACAAAAAAGAGTAACTTATGGGTATTGTATGGTGAGAACTGGGAAGATGGGAGATGATGGAGAATAACGGTGAGAGGGAGACTTTTCACTGTGTATTGTTTTATTCCTAAAATCATATGAATGCAATACCTGCTCAAAAATTTTAAATGTACAAAAAAAAAAAAAAAAAAAAAATCCAAAATATAAAAGAGCAATAGAGAGCAGCATGGCATGCTTTTTCTTAACCAGAAAACCATTTCGTATTTTTTTCAGAGGGTATTTTTCCCTGAATCACTTGCTAGATTTATAACATTACATTGTATTGAATAGGTAAACTTTTTCATTAACTTGAATGCATTGAGATTTGTTTTGTTTCTTTCTAAAGAAGCAATGTAAAGCATACTGCAGTCTCTTTACTATTCTGTAGAGGAAAATCTCCTGATGTGACAGCTGAAAAAACGTGGCAGTCAGAGGAAATAGTAGGTGTGCTGACATGTCTTCCATTTTTCCCTAGTGTCAAAGATTAAATGAGTATCCAAAATATTTAGTGGCTTTGAGACAAACTGGATGAGGGTGAATACACAAGATAAATTCTCACTTGTAAAAGTGCAGGCAGAGTCTATCCCATAATGTTGAGAAAATGAGGCTTCACTTTAATAAAGCTGACATGAACAGATGGTGCAATGGGAATTACTGAACAAAGACAGTTTTTTTCATCGAAGTGCCTACATGTACCAGAGACTGTATTTTCTTAAAGTGTTTAGAGTAGCAATGACCTTTGCCCAGGGAGGCTACCCCCTGTGCTACCCTTCACAGGGGAAATCCAGGACACAGAAGCACCAGGACAGTCAGTGTCCAGATGGGCCAGAGGCACAGCAGGGTGAAGTGGCCAAGGGCAGCGGCTTAACTTTCTCTTAAGCGAGGAAAACTCTGAGTTTCAGTACAGGACTTGCCAGAGAGCTTAGAAACAAGGAGGTAGGGCTAACACACAGAGAAAATTAAGGAAAGATCAGTCAGCTAGAGTTAATTAAACAGTTCACCAAAGGGCTGCAAACCCTGGTTGAACTTTTATCAGTTTGAGACATTTTGGCTGAAATATAACGTGTACTCATGTCCAAGATGGTTGTAGACAATGTCCACCTATATTCTGACACCTTGACTCCTGATGGCAAAGGATATGGTTGGCCTATGAGCTAGTTCACCACCATGTTTCTCAGTACAGGGGTATCCTCTCTGGGTAAGGCCATATATTAATAGCTTTAAGAGATAAAGAGTGATAAACCTGGAAAGATGGCAATGCTTCTTTAAATTATAATATTAGGAATAAACATTTAAAAGAAAGCTTTCACTTCAGTGACCACACATCTCATTTTTAATAGCTACGACTAATACTTCTGACAATATACGACGAATGATGTTCCACAAACATCACTGCACTTCCGCCTAACAACCACCCTGGGAATCAGTTTCATAATTATCCCCAACTTCCAGATGAGAAAACAGAAACCTGGAGGGATTGAGAGGTCTGCTGAAGTTCACCCAGCTAGGAAGTGGCAGTCAAATCTGGAAACCCAGCCTTTGAATGCCAGGGCTCTTCCTACTCTACCCTAGGGTCTCCTTTAAATATCCATGATCTGAAAAGCTTCATTTCTTTTTTAAAGATTTATTGGTTTATTTATCCCCCCTCCCCCAGTGTTTTGCATTCGCTGTCTGCTTTCTGTGTGTTCTTCTGTGTCTGCTTGTCTTCTCTTTAGGCGGCAATGGGAACTGATCCTGGGACCTTCCAGAGTGGGACAGAGGTGCTCAATCTCCTGTACCACCTCAGCTCCCTAGTCTGCTGCGTCTCTTATTGTCTCTCCTCTGTGTCTCTTTTTGTTGTGTCATCTTGCTGTGCCAGCTTGCCGTGCGGGCCAGCTTGCCTTCACCAGGAGGCCCTGGAATCAAACCCTGGATCTCCTATATGGTAGACAGGGGCCCAATCACTTGAGCCCCATCTGTTTCCCAGAAAAGCTTCATTTCTTAAGAACACATACCTCACTCCTTCTCAATTTGAGCTCTACTCAACATCATCCAAATAAACAAGTTCTGCCATGCACAAGGCACAAAATTCTCCAAAAGAACAGTGGCCCATCTCTTTAGCTTAGCAACCTTCAATAAAGTATATAACCAAGCTTTAATTATAGGTTAGAATAGGAGGAACATTTTTGAATTAATGTTGTGAATACTACTGAATATATTAGATACATCAGTTATCAAGTTGAAACCATTCAGACCTTTGTTATTATCTACTATAAAAACACTACATCCCAACTGCCTTTTATAGCAGTATAAATTTGAAATTCCAAAGCCCGACTCTGGCTCTTTTTAGAAAGCATACATCCACAAGGTGAGACTAAAAAAATTCACAGGTAGTCCAAGTCCTCTGAGACTAGAAAGTGGTGAGGAGTTGCCGTATGAGCCATGGGGCCCCAACAGGACCTTACGCCTCCACCAGCTGATGTGACTTTATTATACTATGTTTCAAGTGACAGTTTATATAAGAAATGTAAAAAATTAATTATACGTACATACATTTTTATCCTTATTCATGGTATTACCTTCTTATTCTTATTATCCTTCATTCTTATTATCCTTCTTCTACTACCTGAAATTGGCTAGTTTCCTAAATTAATATTAAAGTTCTAATAGAAACCAAAAGCTTATATAAGAAGTATTCTGAAGTCTTCCTCCAAAAAATGCCAGGAGAAAAAGTGCTTAAATTTTTTATATCATTGGTGTAGAAGTTGACCCAGTAGTCTGAGGAATGAGAATTGAGTTTGTTTTTATTCAGTTATTTTATACAGATACTTACCAATCTCTGTTCACAAAAAAGGAAATTAATCCTTTGGAGGATAAAATTAAGCTATGAAAAAGTAGTCTTTTTTTTCTTTCAACAACTGGTATAGTTAGAGTTGGTTCTAAGTCTGCTACTCCTTGTAAATTCCAGAATCTATTTCTTCAATGGCCTTACCATTTCAGAAAACACCTCATTTAGGGTTCTAACTGTTCTCATTGTCATACTCAAAACAGATCAGGCTAGTTCATGTCACAAGTCTTGCCAAATGACTATTAGTTAGTAAGAAAACCCACGTCTATTTTGTTATACTCAAAGAATTCGTAACACTGAATTCCTAGCTGTAGTTGGAGAGTATATCTACGTGAAGAACACCTACCTGTTAAGAACATATTTATTACATAGTGAAGAGAGGCAGCATTTAATAGAGCCATGGCAATAGGACCATACCAATGCCACATTTTAATAAAATTACATTCAAAACAGGTTGTTCTCACAAAATCGAATCCTACCGTGTAACTTAAAAAACAAAAAAAAATCATTCTGTGCATATATGCAAGATGATATCCTGTTTGGAGGATTTTTTAAAAGTTAAGTTCAATTTCTGACAAGATAAAGTAAATACAACTACCGTGAAAGAGAAATAGTAACAGCTGAGAGTGCATGCCTTTAACATGACTAAGCTGATATAAAATTTCCTCAATTATTTTATATTTGATGACTGGGTTGAAAAAAAAAAAAAAGGATCCATGGCCTTATGAAACAGCAAAACAAAGTGCAAATGGAGCCTTGAAATGTAAGAAAAAGAAAACTAGGTAAAAATAGAAAGCATACATCCTGTTTCTTGCTGTAGAGTTTTGTCTCAAACTATCAATCAACTTTTCAGCACTTGCTGCAAAAGCAAGTCTACTATAAATCTTGTAGTAACTGACTAGGTTTCATTTCCTCTGCCCAAACCTGCTAACCTGCAAGGCATGACATAATGACACTAGAGCCAGTAACTGATAATGTAAGACAGGACACCAGTAGGCAATTCAAGAAGCATTTCATACTGGATGATGGGGTATACTAGCTAACTTAGCCTTTTAATTACAAAGGATACCACACACACACACCTCTCTCTCTCTCTCTCTCTCTCTCTCTCTCTCTCTCTCTCTCTCTCTCTTTCTCTCTCTCTCTCTCTCTCAGGTTCTATCTGGAACCAACCAAACACTGCATCAACTTTCTTTGAAAAGGGCATTGATGATAATGATACATGATCATCTCTCCATTGCAAAGAACCAGTTCCAAAGTTTAGGACCCTTGGCCCAAAACACATTTACATAGCCAGAGTTAAAAGGTAAAACATTAAGCTACAACAAGTTGCTAATGACAGAGTTGCAGCACCTACTCTCTAGTTCACTGGACTCACCCAGGACAACTAACAAGGAGATGATGATGGACAACGCCCCTCCCAAGAATCAGAGAGTGTCTGCAACTGCAAGCAAGATAGTTCTGTCCATCTGCCCCATGGGATCTGAGCTCCCTCTCAATAGAAGCAGAGTGGGCATCACCATCCCCAAATCCTCAAGATTAGAGAATGAACAATGGACTAAAGTAGACTTATTATTATTCTACCATAGACTTATTATTATTCTAGCAATAGAAGGACTGTTATCACTGATATAAAGGCAGTGGCCACCAGAGGTTCTGAGGGATAGAAGAGGGAAGAATAGGTGTAATATGGGGGCATTTTTGGGACATTGCAGTAACAGATACAGGCCATAGTATATTATGTCATAACCTACAAAATTGTGTGGGACAGAGTGTAAATTATAATGTAAACTGTAGTCCATGCTAGTGGCAGTGCTTCAGTATGGGTTCATCAACTGTAACAAATGTACCACACGAATAAAGGGTGGTATTAATGTGCGGGCAGGGACTGGGGCATATGGGAATCCCTTATATTTTTAATGTAACATTTATGTAATCTAAAGCCCCTTAAAAAAAAAATTAATTAAATAAAAACAAAAAGTGACGGGAAAAAAAAAAGTAGTTGCTAGTGAAACTCCTATCTTGAATCTTCTCTGAGAGTTACCAAGAAAAATACCAATTAATGTACAGAGGAACACAGAACTGTCTGCTGTTATCCCTTAACAGTGAAAACCATTTCCAGCTCAATCATTAAAAGAAAAATTTTATCTCTTTGAGCGAGAAACAACTATGTGAATAGAGTAAGAATGCAAGATGAGAGTTTTTTAGGGCCTCTGAAGTTTGGGTCAGTAAAATAACTTTTCTCCTAATATCCAACTGGACTTTATGCCATTTTGTGGGACTGGGCTATTAAATACAATATCTAGTCCATATACATCAATAGAACAATTGTCTGGAAACTTCCTACAGCTGAAATAAATAGTCATTAATGGTGGGTAATTAAGAATGGAAAAAAAATAGTCACTCAAAGTAAATTAACTTAAAATGGAGGTCAAAATTTAAAAGTAAATAGTGACAAAAAGTTTTACTTTCACCTTGAAACAAAACTACACACTACATAACTAAGTTTATGATGTATTTAACAATGTTAATATTTAGGTTATAACTGCAGCTGTGTACTAATTCTCAAAGTAAACAAAGAATGAACCAAATATTAACTGTATTTGTAATTGTAACTCTACTAACATTATATTATAGCATCATATGACACTCATCACTTCACATTGTACTTTTTTAGTAGAATCATAGGAGGCAATTTTTACAGGAAATAAAGACACCATCAGTTTTCTCAAGGGTCTCTCAGTCATGTGATGTTCAAATCAATCTTTTAATATTCAAATAAGGACTTTCTACTAATGAAAATTATTATTATTGTAGAATTTTCTTCTTCCATTTTTAACTGATCTCGCTCTTCCAGGCTCATCACGAGTAGTGGTGTATGATTCAAGTATTGCTTCCATTTCCTTCATGAAGTCCTGTATCTTTTGGTCAATTTGCAATTTCACTTTGCAATTTATTTGCACTGTACAATATCAACGTTCAACATGAGGTCAAATAACAAATAACTGCAGGATGGGGTGGGAAGATGCTAGGAAAGAAATGATATGCTAGAATGGCGACTACATTTATTAGGTGGTTTGATCAATAGTGAATATTTTTATGTTTTGACTACCATCACTGCCCTTTGTAACTTTGTTAAGTGCAGAAATTCAATGAATATTAGAAATAAGGGTCCCCTGGTGGTTGTACTAGATGGACTCACTGGTGGTTTATTCTTGCAGGGAGCAAGGAAATAATCTATTCCAATCCTTCTATTTTATCAATGAAGTTGTTATGATCAGCTGCTTTGATGCAGCTTCTAAGTTTGTATGACTTAAATTGGAAGATTTGGAATTGAATCCTAATCCCAAAATTTCCAAGCTTAAAGAGCTGTTTTCTTTCACCTTTACCAAAGCAGTTGTTATGACAGTAATAGAAATTACTTAACCTTTGAAAAAAAACAGTAGAAAACTACAATGTTACTTAATTCTTATGAAGTCAACTTGATTGTGATATAATGAGCTTATGAAAAATAGTGTGAGGCAAGTGAAGCTAGAAAACTATCGCTATCAAATCATTCTTTAAGGACATGATATTGACCATTCCACAGAAGTCCTTGGTAGAAAATAACTCCTGCTTTCTTGAAATTTTATAGAATATGTTAAGATAAAAGCACAAAATTGACCTATATACCCTTTTATGAAAATTAAGCCAATTAAAAGAATTCTATAATTGGATTAATAAATGCTCTCAGAGGGGCAATTCCAACCATTTTACAATTTTGCCAATGTTTTTTTTTTTCCAAGTGTATGGGCTCTAAACCTGAAGCAGAGAATAAAAATAAATATTCATTAGCTCATTAATATATACTGGTACATTGGGCTACAGATTCCGCCCCCCTAAACAGCCCTCCCCCCAAAAATAGGGGAATAAAATCTTTAAATGTCCTTGAATAACAGCCAGATTACTACAGGAAACCACTACTTAGAAAACTCAGCCACTCCTTGGTTGCTATGTAAAGGGACAGAGATTCCTCTGCAGCATGTTAATAGTAACAGCTCAGCAGCCTGTAAAAGGCTCTAAGTAATGCACAGAGGGTAATAGGCACCTTTATTATCTCTACTGGTAAAATGAGGAAACTGAGACTTGGAGGCCCAAAGAAGTTCATTGTCACAGACAGACCACTCTAGAGGCCCCAAGTAGAACAATGTTAACATGCTTGTAAACTCACAGTTTTCTTTTGGTTCACAATTATATAGAGAATCATTTATTTTAATCTTCAAATGATAAAATGCTGGGCTATGTGCTAAAAAGTCTAGCATAAGTGAAATCAGCTGAGCTAAGAACAAGGAGAAGGGCCTGCACCAGTAGTACTTGAAAGAACAGGCTGCAGATACACGCACACACACACACACATACACACACATTTTTAGAGCACGGCAAATGACTTTATGTAAAATTAAAAAAAACAAAAAACAAAACCAAACAACTATGGCAATGCTACAGACTGTAAAGAATGCCTCTAGTAGAAGAACGAAGGTTTGCCCAAGGCTAGAGAAGCTCTCACTGCGTTGGCCTCATCACTGACATCCATCCAAAAAGCGGAAGGACAATGATGATAAAAAGGCACAATGTTCGTAAAGAACTGTTGGAAAGAAATGCAACCCAGGCTGTCTTCAAAATATTTTAACATTCATGCAGGACCAAATCAAATAATCTAAGATGGAAATGTGAGCCTCACAAATTTGCCACATTTCCCAATACACCCCTGCCCCCATCCCTCACAACAGCAGAACTGCTTTCACAGAAACGTGCTTCACTGTACTCCCAAAAGCTGGTGTTCGGGGCTGATTTAAAAAACAGCCCCACGAAAACTCTTTGAATTGTGCAAATCACAAGGTTTTCCTTTCCATACTGGCTGGTAGGGAATTCAAATCTGTGACCCACCCAGCAGTATGGAATGTGCTTGTAGCTTCTTCTTGCCTCTGTTTTCATGTACTTCTTTCATCCCCACCTTTAATCGTAGCACCTTGCTTTACACACAGAAATGCTTTAAATAATTCTAACACAAGGCAAGGAACAAATAAATAATTTAAAAGTGAAACCAAATAGTCAGATAAAACAAAACGAAACAAACGAACAAACAAAACATTTGGAGGACAGCAAAGGATACAGGAAAACAGGGATGACAGGCAGATAGATCTTGTCAATTCATTTTCTTCTCTATAATTGTTCCATGAAGCACAACAGTTGTGTGTGTTGGACTTGAACAATCCTGACGTTTCTACATTTCATCTATGTGAAAATGACAGTGCAATTTAATGAGAGAGGTGTAGTATTTTGACCTATTAACGTTCAGATGAAATGGAGGTTGGGATTCAATTAAACTAAGTGGAGGTCAATCAACAAGATGGAGAAGACGTTACTATGCAGTGGTGAAGGAAGGAGAGGTATGCTGGGATCAAGATCTTTAGAGCTGATTGGAAATTGGAAGGCAGCTCATCCAAGTCTCTGATTTAGCAAATGAAAAACCACCCAAAATATCAATAGCAGCAAAGCACAGAAGAGTTTTCTTCATATAATAAAATGAGGAAAGGCTGTTTCTAATTTCTTCTGTGTCTCATACGCTATGGTTTACACATCTACAATATGACCATGATACTCCCCTGTTTAAAAACTTGCTCCTTTGCCTTCTCTCTGTCCATGGGACACATGAACTCATTCTCTCCTCAAGGCCTTTGCACTTGTTGTTCTCTCTCTTAATGGAATACTCTTCTCTAAATCTTCACCTGCCTGCCCCTACTCATTCAGTACTCAGCCAAGATGCCACTCCACGGAGTCTTTGCAAGATCATTCTATTTAAAGCATTGTTTCCTAAGGTGTTTCATGCCACTGGATATACAGAAAATATTTGCCTGGCATGGCAGCCAGGGTAAACTGACCAGGCTGGTCCACATCCCACCTGCCATCTGAGAGCAAGGGGGGCAAATCTCCATCCAGTTGTAACCCATTCATGGGCCATGGAACACTAGCTGGAATGCTCTGCCCCTTATCCTCTGGCTTCTTATATCAAGATTTACTATTTGTACTTAGTTGGCATAATAGGCAATTTGAAGTTTAAGCAAGTGTAAGTCCTAGCTAGAGTTTCAAATATGTATTTTTGTCCCCACTTTCCCAACTTGAATGCAGAACAAAGATGACTGCTTCCATTAAGATGGGAGTCAGAGTTTTGAAAATTTAGAATATTTATCCAGTCACTGTTATAATGCACAATGAAACATCTTCCTAAATGTATATGACAATGGCATGTGTCAGCTAAACCAGAACCATTCTATGGTTTCTTAATGCCAATCCTGTTCTACAAAATGAATAAAAGCAATGTACAGTCTGCTCTCTGAGTTTTCTGGAATTGTTAAGTGGCTGACATATTGCCTAAGCTCTGGTTCTCTTCCTGCTCATTCTGAACCAAAGAGAGTTGGGAACCTCTGCTTTCCTAAGGAAAGAACAGGGACAACACGATAGGACAGAGGAGCAGTACAGAGAGCTCCTCATAATTTTCATAGCAAGAGAGAAAGAAGGGCCTGGCACCAGGTTAAGTGGCCATCTTCTGGGGGCAAATCTGTTGATCCTTCCTATATCCTTATGTAAAACAACCGTGCCAATCAGTAGAGCTCAGAGATTTAATAAGAGCAGTTTTTAACTTCTCTCCTCTCTGTTGGAGAGGCAGGCTTAAGAGATTCATCCAAGAAGCCACTCCTGCAGCCTTCTGGAATGCAAACTTACTGTGCTCTGTCCTGGTTGGAGTGGGGAGGTCAATGCCAGTGGCTGGGGATCCTGATGGCAGTGCCTTTGGATGGATCAACAAAGGCAAAGAGGAAAGTGCTCAGAAAATAAGCCCACCTATGATCTAGTCAAGACTCATGCCTCACTAATTCCCTGCTTCATATTCCTTACATACTACATTATTAGCTGCATTCCTTCTTAGGACTTGATTATCTTATGTCAATCTGCCAGGAGATTTTTTTTTAAAGGTGCCCTAAAGAAGTCTTTTTAAAGATGTTAAGGGAGTTCCGGCAAGATTGCGTCAGCTTAGGTGAGCACTACCCAGTTCTCTCGCAAAAAATGGCTGAGAAGGGGCAATATCTTACCCGAGTGAGCTGTTTTGGGAACCCACAGAGCGGCGGGTTTCAGGGCATCAATATGGAGGGAACTGGACAAAGAGATAAAGAGCTCAAGGGAAAACTGGAGCATAGACAACAGCAAGGAAACAGACTAAGAGGAACGAAGTATCAAAGTGAAAACTTACCACACACACAACAACAACAACAACAAAATAAAACCCTAGATTAGAAAGAGAAGCTAATCAACTGAACAAACCCATCAAGATAAACTGGTGCCTAGACACCAACAAAAAAATTATAAGCCATACTAAGAAACAGGAACACATGGCCCAATCCAACGAACCAACTGAAAAATCAAGAAGAGATGCAGAATATGGAACAACTAATCAGAGATGTCCAAACAAATATCATGAATCAACTTAATGCAGTGAAGGAAGAGATTAAGGACATTAAGAAGACACTGGGAGAATACATTGAAGAAATTATAAACATACATAAAAAGATAATGGATATATGGTAATGAATGGCACAATACAAGAAATCAAAAATACACTGGAAGCACATAACAGCAGATTTGAACATGCAGAGGAAAGAATCAGTGACATGGGAGACAGTACAGCTGAAAGCAAACAGATAGTAGAACAGAAAGATAAAGAGACAGAAAAAAATCCAACAGGGACTCAGGGATTTGAATGACCGCATGAAACACACAAACAGATGCATTATAGGCATCCAAGAAGGAGAAGAGAAGGGAAAGGGAACAGAAGATGTGTTGGAGGAAATAATTGCTAAACTTCCCAACCTTACTGAAGAACATGGAAGTACATGTCCAGGAAGCACAGCGCAGCACACCCCAAACAGTATAAATCCTAACAGACCTACTCCAAGACATCCTTGTCAAATTGTCCAATGCTCAAGATAAAGAGAGAATCTGAAAACAGCAAGAGAAAAGAGAACCATCACATACAAGGGAAGCTCGATAAGATTAAGTGCTGATTTCTCATCTGAAACCATGGAGGCAAGAAGGTAGTGGTATGACATAGTCAAGGTTCCCATCACATACAAGGGAAGCTCGATAAGATTAAGTGCTGATTTCTCATCTGAAACCATGGAGGCAAGAAGGTAGTGGTATGACATAGTCAAGGTGCTAAAAGAAAAAAACTTCCAGCCAAGAATTCTCTATCCAGCAAAACTGGCATTCAAAAATGAGGGAAAGTTCAAAATATTCACAGATAAACAGAAATTAAGAGAGTATGTCAATAAGAAACCTGCACGTCAAGAAATACTAAAAGGGAGTTCTGCAAGTCAAAAGGAAAAAATAGGAGAGAAAGAGTTGGAGGAGAGTGTAAGAACAACTAAAAAGATAAGAAGAGAAATAAAAACAACATATGGCGTACATAAACCTAAAGAAAATATGGCTAATGTAAGTAATCCCTTTACAATAATAACATTGAATGTTAATGGATTAAACTCACTAGTCAAGAGACACAGATTGGCAGAATGGACAATGGATTATGACCCATGTATATGCTACCTACAAGAAATCCACCTTAGACCCAGAGATGCAAAGAGGCTGAAAGTGAATGGTTGGAAAATAATTCTACAAGTAAACAATAACCAAAAAAGAGCAGGAGTAGCTGTACTAATATCGGACAAAATAGACTTTAAATGCAAAATTATTATAAGAAACAAAAATGGACACTATATATTAATGAAAGGGGTACTCTATCAAGAAGAAAGAACCATCATAAACATTTATGCACCTAACCAGGGCACCTCAAAATACATGAGGCAAACACTGGAAAAACTAAGTGGAGAAATAGATGCCTCTACAATTATAGTCATATATAATTATGTAGCCATATAATACACCATTATTACCATTAGACAGAACAAGAGAATCAGTAAAGAAACAAAGACTTTCAATAATACATTAGAGGATTTGGACCTAATAGGCATATATAGAACATTACACCCATATACAGTGGGACAAACATTCTTTTTGAGTGCACATGGATCGTTCTCCAGGATAGACCACATGCTAGGCCACAGAACAACTCTCAATGAATTCAGAAAGACTGAAATTATACAAAGCCATTTCTCTGACCACAGTGGAATGAAGCTGGAAATCAGTATGGGGCAGAGAACCAGATTAGACACAAAGATATGGAAGTTGAATAACACATTCTTGGATAAACAGTGGGTCAAGTAGGAAATCGCAAAAGAAATCAGTAACTATCTTGAAATGAATGAAAATGACAACACAACAGATCAAAACCTATGGGATGCAGCAAAAGCTGTACTGAGAGGAAAATTCATAGCCATAAATGCATATATCAAAAAAGAAGAGCTAAAATCAAAGACCTAACTGCACACCTGGAGGAATTAGAAAAAGAATAACAAACTAACCACAAAGGAAGTAGAAAGAAGGAAATAATAAAGATTAGAGCAGAACTAAATGAAACTGAAAATAAGAAAGCACTAGAAAAAATAAAACCAAAAGCTGGTTGTTTGAGAAGATTAATAAAATTGACAAACCCTTAGCTAGACTAATAAAGAAAAAAAGTGAGAAGATGCAAATACATAAAATAAGAAACGAGGAAGGAGAGATCACCACTGACCCCACAGAAATAAATAGTATCATAAAAGGATACTTTGAAAAATTATATGGCAACAAGATGGATAATTTAGAGGAAATGGACAAATTCCTAGAAACACAAAAGCAGCCTACATTGACAAAAGAAGAAACTGATGAAGTCAACAGACCAATCACAAGTAATGAGATAGAATTAGTCATCAAAAAACTTCCCAACTAAGAAGAGTCTAGGACGAGATGGCTTCACAGGTGAATTCTATCAAACATTCTGGAAAGAACTAACACCAATCCTGCTTAAACTCTTACAAAAAATAGAAGTGGAGGGAACACTGCATAACTCATTCTATGATGCCAATATCACCCTAGTACCAAAGCCAAAGAAAGATGCCACAAGAAAGGAAAACTATAGACCAATCTCTCTAGTGAACCTAGATGCTAAAATCCTCAACCAAATACTTGGTAATCATATTCAACAACACATTAAATGAATTATACACCATGACCAAGTGAGTTTCATCCCTGGTATGCAAGGATAGTTCAATATAAGAAAATCAATCAATGTAATACACCACATAAACAGATCGAAAGAAAAAAAATCAAATGATCATCCCTATAGATGCAGAAAAAGCATTTGACAAAATACAATACCCTTTCCTGATAAAAAACACTACAAAAGCTAAGAATAGAAGGAAACTTCCTCAATATGATAAAGGGTATATATGAAAAACCCACAGCTAACATCATATTCAATGGAGAAATCCTAAAACGTTCCCTCTAAAATCGGGCAAGGATGCCCACTTTCACCGCTACTATTTAACATTGTGTTAGAAGTACTTGCTTGAGACTTAGAGAAGAAAAAGATATAAAAGGCATCCAAATTGGAAAGGAAGAAGTAAAAATTTCACTATTTGCAGATGACACGATCCAATATATAGAAAGCCCTGAGAAATCTATAAAAAAGCTTTTAGAGCTTATAAATGGGTTCAGTAAAGTTGCAGGCTATAAGATCAATGTGCAAAAATCAGTAGCATTTCTGTACACCAATAATGAGCAATATGAGGAGGAAATAAACATAAAAATCCCATTTACAATAGCAACTAAAAGAATCAAATACCTAGGAATAAATTTAACTAAAGATGTAAGTGATTTATATGCAGAAAACTATACAACACTGTTAAAGGAAATCAAAGAAGACTTAAATAAATGGAAGAATATTCCCTGTTCATGGGCAGGAAGACTAAACACCATTAAGATGTCTAGCCTGCCCAAACTTATCCACAGATTTAATGCAATCCCAATAAAAATCACCACAGCATTTTTCACTGAATTGGAAAAACTATGAAATTTATCTGGAAGGGCAATATGTCTTTGGCATATTGAAAAAGAAAAATGAAATAGGAGGAATCACACTACCTGACTTTAAAACATACTACAAAGTTACAGTGGTAAAAAATGCATGGTATTGGCACGAGGATCGACATACTGACCAATGGAACCAAACTGAGAGTTCTGATATAGATCTTCACATATATAGTCAACTGATATTGACAAGGCCACCAAACCCATTCAACTGGGAGAGAATGGCCTCTTCAACAAATGGGGCTTGGAGAACTGGATATACATATCCAAAAGAATGAGAGAGGAACACCATTTCACACCTTATATAAAAATTAACTCAGGATGGATCAAAGATCTAAATATAAGAGCCAAGACCATAAAGACCTTGGAAGATAACATAGGGAAGCATCTACGGGATCTTGTAACAGGAAATGGTTTCATGAACTTCACACCCAAAGCACGAGCAGTGAAAGAAAAAATAGATAAATAGGACCTCCTCAAAATTAAAAACTTTTGCACCTCAAAAGAGTTTGTCAAGAAAGTGAAGGGGCAGCCTACTCAATGGGAGAAAATATTTGATAACCATTTATCTGATAGAAGCCTAATATCCTGCATATATAATGAAATCCTACACCTCAAAAATAAAAAAACAACCCATCTGAAAAATGGGCAAGTGATTTGAATAGACACTTCTCCAAAGAAGAAATACAAATGGCTAAAATGCACATGAAAAGATGCTCAACATCACTAGCTATTAGGGAAAAGCAAATCAAAACTATAATGAAATATCATCTTACACCCATTAGACTGGTGGCCATTAAAAAAAACAGAGGACTGCAAGTGTTGGAGAGGATGTGGAGGAATGGGAACCCTCATTCACTGCTGGTGGGAATGCAGACTGGTGCAACCATTGGAGGACAGTATGGTAGTTCCTCAAAAATTAACTATAGAGCTGCCATATGATCCAGTAATTCCACTGCTGGGTATATACCCAGAAGAATTGAAAGCAAGGACATGAGCAGATATATGCACACCAGTGTTCATAGCGGCATTATTCACTATTGTCAAAAGTTGGAATCAACCCAAATGCCCTTCAACAGATGAATAGATAAACAAACTGTGGTATATACATACAATATTACTCAGCTGTAAGAAGGAATACCGTATTAACACACAGGATAACATGGATGAATCTTGAGGACCTTATGTTGAGTGAAGCAAGCCAGGCACTGAAGGACAAATATTACATGACCTCACTGATATGATTTAAGTAAATTGAACAGACTCACAGAGCTAGAGTAAGGAAGGTAGGTTTACAGTAAATAGAAAGGTAGAAGGCTGTGAGTCAATGTCCATATGGGCAAAATTTATGATAAGGTGGAAGTGTGTAGTTATGCAGAAGGGCATGACAGTGGTGCAGTTATACTATTGAGTTAGGTGGTGCACGTATGTCAGGGGAGTAGGGTGTGGGGGGGTTGGACTGTCCATGGAACTGGGAGGAGGGTTGGGAGAGGGAGCAGGCGAACACTGGGGATTGGTGTGTACGTGATTGAAACTACAATGTTGGGAATGCTCTTTTTGCAATAGGGCAAGGTAGGGTTACTGGTTTAGGGTGTTGGATGTGGAGGGCATTTGGGACAGGGTGCACCTGGGGCAGACTTCTAGGGCGTGTGTGTGTTTTATCAGTGGGTTGAGACCCACATAATGAGTGGGAAGGTGTTAGACTCCCATCCTGGGGATGCCCGCTATGCTCTCAAATACAGGGGCAGGAATTTCTCGAGAATATGGGCAGTATTCAATAGGGGAAGACAAACCAGTGTGTCAAGCCTTCAATGTTGTTGTAAGTAACTATGAATCTGGTCCTGCAAAGAGTGAAGCCTGGTGGTTGCCAGGGTCCTGAGAGGAGGGGCAGGGAAGAATAGAACATATGGAACAGGCAGCATTTTGAAATGATCGAAGTGTTCTACATGATCTTGCAATGATGGATACAGGCCATGTTTCATCAAAATTTATAAAAGTCTATGATCCAAAATGTAAACCATAATGTAAACCATTGACCATGGTTGGTAGCTATGTTTCAATATTTGTACATCATTTATAACAAATGTACCATCTACATATAAAATGTTATTAATAGTGGAAGGGGGAAAAGGGGAAGGATGTTGGATATATGGGAGTCCCCTATATTCTGTATATGACTTTGCTGTGACCGAAAACTTCTTTGAAGACAAAATGAAAAAAGTAAGACATTAGGGGAATAAATGGAAGAAAATGTCACTGTACATACAGGAAAACAGATCTTAGTGATGAAAGGCAAAATGTCAAAAAATTTTTAAAATATTTGTCCATTATTTTTTATTATCCCAAATTTATTTATTTTTAATTTTTAATTTATTTGTATTTTATTTCTTAAACTATCATTATTATTTCATTTTCTTATTAATTGTATTTGGATATTTTATTGGCTTCATTTTTTTTTTTTTAAAGATTTATTTATTTACTTTATCCATTTTAAACCCCCCGCCCTTCCCCATTTGTTGTTTTGTGTCCATTCGCTGGGCAATTCTCTGTGTTTGTTTCCTGCCATCTCTTCTCATCATTCTCCTCCAGTCTTCACCAGGATTCGATCCTGGAGACCTCCGATGTAGGAGAGAGGTGTTCTGCCACCTGCGCCACCTCGGTTCCTGGCTTCAGGAGCTTTCAGAGCATCTCATCTTGTCTCTCCCCTGTTACGTCATCATCCTGCTGCATGGCTCCCGGGGCCTGGCGGTTCACCGGCACACAGAGCCTGGCAGCCCATCGCCTTCTATATATATATTTTTTATTTACCGGGAGGTCCCGGGGATCAAACCCAGGTCCCTCCATATGGCAGACGGACGCCCAACCATTTGAGCCACATCCGCCCCCCTATTGGCTTCATTTTTGAAGAGTTTTGGATCACAGAAGGGTTACAACTGTGGCAGGGGAGGACCATTAGTGTGGGGTGTCAGTGATGGGGGATACATGGGAGGAGGTTCACCTGGCATACATATAAGGTATATAAATGTGTTCAAATGTTCATGGGGCATTGTCACGGTGGGTGGAAATCCACACAATAACTGAAAGAATATTGAATTCCCATCCTGGGGAGCTCTGTTTTCTAATGGAACAGCAAGAATCCTCCAAGTACAGAGGCAATGGCTAGTGAAGAAGGATGGTCCACTGACGGGCCCTTGATATTAGAAACTGTGCTTATGAACCTTTACTCTTGAAACTGAAACTTAGCTTATATTATAGGGTGCCTAAGCATTACCTCCTGAGAGCCTCTTTGTTACTCAAATGTAGCCTCTCTCTAAGCTGAACTCAGCATATAAATGCAATAACTCCCCTCCAGTGAGAGACATGATTCCCAGGGATGAGCCTCCCTGACACCGAGGGATTACTACCAAGCACCAACTAGCAATGCAACTGGAAAAAGACCTTGACCAAATGGGGGAAAAGATAAAGACACATTAGTTTATATAGCTAAGAGACTTCAAAGTGAGTCGGGAGGTCATTCCAGAACTTACACATATGCAAGTCTCATTAGGATCTCACTGACTGCCAAATTAGACACTACCCCAAATAGTGGGGCTCCTGAGGGCTCCGAAGACACCCAGGCACTATGATCAGGGCAGATAGCTCATGAGTTTGGTGCCTTGCCAGTGGGCCCTACTTTGGGGTTTGGGCTGCCCAGTGTGACAGAATTAGACTCAATTGTGGTTTCCCCACACATGGTTTTTCTGTCCTTTCTATTTGAACTTACAGTTGGTCCTGGAGTTGGTAGGTGTACATCCAAGAGACTTGAATCTTTGGGTTGTTCATGTGCCAGCTGGGCCCTGAGCCTCAACAGAGTTGCAACACCTACTCTCCAGTTCATTGGACTCACTCAGGACAACTAACAAGGAAGTGATGATGGACAAGCACCATACCAAGGAACCAAGAGAGTCTACAACTGCAAACGAGAGTCCCATCCATCAGCCATATGGGACTGAGGCCCCCTCTCAATCAGAGGTGGAGTGGACATCACCATCCCAGAATCCTCAGGATTGGGGAATGAACTATGGACTAGAGTGGACTTACTGGTATTCTACTATAGACTTATTGTGATTCTAGCAATGGAAGAACTTATATCATTGATGTAGAGACAGTGGCCACTGGAGGTTCTGAAGTCAGAGAGAGGGAAAACAGGTGTAATATGGGGGTGCATTTTCTGGACTTGGGAATTCTCCTGAATGACATTGTAATGACAGATACAGGCCATTATATATCTTGCCATAACCTACAGAATTGTGTGGGAGAGTATAAACTACAATGTAAACTATAATCCATGCTTAGTGGCAGTGCCCAAAAATGTGTTCATCAATTGCAATAAATGTACCACATAGGAAGGGAGGGAGGGAGGGAAGGAGGAAGGAAAGAAGGAAGGAAGATGTTAAGAGTCAGAATCCTTTAAAAAATAACAGTGAATGACTGAAGCTCCACATAAAAGAGTACACACTGTATATTCAAGTTCAGAAACTGGGAAGACCAATGAACTAATGGAGTGCCAGAAGTGAGGATGGTGCATACAGGGTAGAGGTAGTGACTGAGGGTCCAAAGAGGGGTGAAAGGCACGATTTCTTGATTTGGGTGGTGGTTACATGGGTGTTTCACTTTATGAAAATTCATTATTTGCATATTTGTAATCTGTGCATATGTCAATAAAAATTAACTTAAAAAAAAAGAAAAAAAATGCGAGTCCTGGAGAAGAAGCTTCAAGCTTCTGACGGCTTTCTTGGGAAATGAGGAGGAAAAGTGCACCAGGGGTGGAAGAGATCCCAGGCACAGCTCTGATTTCCCCTGGGCAAATTGTCAGCACTTCTACCGCTACTACGCCCCTCATCTTTAATTTTTCTTTAAAAGGCATAGCATGTTCTACCAAACACAAAGAGAATCTCAAAATATGCCTAGAGAGAGATCCAATAGTCATCTCTTTCAACGTGCGTGCTGTACGCAGAAAGAGTTTTTCTTTGCAGCAGTACAAAGTTCACTGCTCTAGAGGTTATTCCTGAGGTATTAGTTAAAACACTATCTGTGTGTCATTTCAAATAACTTTTTTTTTTTAAAGATTTATTTTTATTTATTTGTTCCCCCCTTGCTGTGTCTATTTGTGCTCGCTGTGTTTATTTGCTTTGTGTTTTTCTGTGTCTGCTTGTCTCTCTTTTGTTGCGTCATCTTGCTGCGCCAGCTCACCGTACTGCGTGGGCCAGCTTGCCTTCACCAGGAGGCCCCGGGAATCGAACTCAGGGCCTCCCATATGGTAAACGGGAGCCCAACCAGTTGAGCCACAGCCACTTCCCTCAAATAACTTTTTAAAGGCATTTCCCCCCAGGACATTTTACTGATAGACCAACCTTAGTGCTTTCAGAACTAAGTATAAAATTAAAATTTCTATTCCTTTTAACACTATCTCCAAGCCTCTAATACTTCATCTTATCTATTAAAAGATGTGAAAACCATCAGGAGTCTTTATACCACTTGTATGAATATTTTACTCAATGTAAGCAATTTAATCTAATTTGTGTACTATAGAATAAAGCTTACTTTCTCAAAACAGATAGTGTTTCTTCAAAATGAGCATATGGTTTTATAAGACCTCATTCTATGTCTGCAATTACAATAAAATTTTTTTTTGGTAGACCTCAGCTGCTTGGGATTGTTTTGCTTCAATTTTTGGCATTTTTGTTTTGTTAACAGAAGAGCATGTTTTAGCAACACATTTCTCTGTGAAACAACAGTTGATTTGGATATAATGGACAGACTTTTCTTTTTAAATAAATTCTGAAATTCAAGAGATCTCTTCTTTAAAAAAAAAAAAATAACCTCCATCCTTGTGCCTGCTGATACATCCATAAGGAGATATAGGAAAGACTCAAATTATCTTGTATATATATATATATATAAAATGAAGTCTTAAAATTAATCACCTTGCCCACTTTCATTATTTAAGCTACCTAGTCATAAAAAGAGACTGTTATAAACATTTTCCAAACCCACCTTGGGCTTTACTTTACATGATGTCCCCTCAGGACCTCTGCCATCAGATTATCTCACTTAATTTGACTCTCATCACCCAGAGACTATAACCATGTCTGCCTCTGGCTAATTCTCTTTTAAACCCCTGATTTCCTCACATAAAATTTCTATAGAAAATCTTCAAGTTCTCCTACAGGTCAACAATGCCTTATCTGAAAGTCAGTGGGGTTTTGCTGCCATTGCTCTGAAAATACTTTCGTTTACAGCAATTTTTCTTTGCGTTTCAGAAATGTGGATAAGGGATCATAAACTAGGACCATAAGGCCAAATGCCTGAGATCCAAGGCCAATCTTTCAACAAATATTTACTGACCACATACTATGTGTTAGGTTTACAGCTATAATGTACACAACAGTCTCTGTTCTCAAAGATCATATCATCTCAGTCTGCAGTAGGCAAGGAACAAGCCCTCCCTACACAGTGCAGTACGTCTCTGAGAAGGAGAAGCATAGAGTGCCCTGGGCAGGACCAGCTCAGGGCCTTCAGGAGCCCTGAGCCCTGAGAAGACAGTTCTCTCCCATAGCTCATTCTAAATGAAAACCATTCTGAAACTTAAAATTAAAATCCACTGAAGTCCTAATTTTTCCCAGTTTGACTCTTGCAATGCTTTTTTTTTGTTGTTGATATTTCAAATATCAAATCCTTCGAGGAGCAGCCATTTCAGGCGTGGAATGGGGTGGGAGGGCGGAAAGAAGGGGAAAAAAAGGCAGAGAAGGTTTCCTGGAAAAGAGAGACTCTTAAACTGAATCGTTCTTAAGAATAGGAGCTGGCCAGGGGAGAAAGGTGGGAAGAAGGTTTTAGTGGGAAGGGAACTGTGGAATTGTAGTACCAGGGGCTAAGTAAGAGAGGGATGCATAGAAGGCTATTTACAAAAGACTCTGGTAATAAGAACATGAATTCCAAAATGTTTTTTTCCCACGAGATATTCCAGGACAGTGATTTTTTATAAAGCACGGTGAGCCCTTGTCCAGACCACAAGAACAGACCTCTCCTAGTTCCGACCCAGGGCCCCCTAGGGCCAGCCTGATCCCTGGCTCAGTGCTTACAACCACCTCTGGAACGCAGCAGCGAATCTTAGTCTGCTGAGGCCTGGAGCGCCTGGGACTGCAGTCTTGGATTTGAAAGTCAATGGGGGCGGAGGGGAGGCGGGGATGAGGACATGCAACAGTTCTGACAACTGTTCATTTCTAGAAAATCAAAACTGGCAAAGGCTAAATTTTCTTAAGCTTTGCCTCTGCTCTTTCAAGAACTATGCTGTTTTTGAGGAAAAAATTGGTTTAACAGAACACCCTTACATGGCGTCCCTAGGCTATCCAAGGGGAATTTCAGTATTTTTTCTAATAAAAGCAATTGATATCCACTACCTAAAATTTAGTTTCTCTCCTTAATTAATTGAAAGCTTTGCTGCATAAAGTATATTCTCTGGACCAGCAGCACAATCATCAGGGAGCTTGTTGGAAATGCAGGTGCTCAGGCACCACCCTGGACCTCTGAAACAGAATCTGTATTTTAACAAGATCCCCAGGTGATTGGTGTCCACAAGAAGTTTGAGAGGCACTGCTTCTGGTGGTGACTTGTGTCTCAGCTGAAGTGATGATCTCCACCTTACATTGACTTTGACTTTCAATATTGCTCACTCTCAACCTGTTCAAACACCTAGGAGGTATGGCAGTGTTGTGGGGTTTTCCCCTATGTCTGGGTTAACTGGTTTTTTTTTTTAAACAAATAAATTTTATTGATACATACTAATAAAGCAGGGGGGCGGATGTGGCTCAAAAAGTTGGGCGTCTGTCTCCTATATGGAGGGACCTGGGTTCGATCTCCAGGACCTCCCGGTAAAAATAAAGAAAAATATATAGAAGGCGTGCGGGCCGCCAGGCCCTGCGAGTGGGTGAGCCCCTCCCCCAGGCTCTGCGAGCGGGTGTGCTGTCAGGCCTCACTGAGACATGCAGCAAGACGATGACGTAACAGGAGAATGACACAAGGGAGAGCCAAGACGAGATGCGCCAAGAAACCAGGAACTAAGGTAGCACAGGCAGTAGGACACCTTTCTCCCACATCGGAGGTTCCCAAGATCGAATCCCAGTGAAGACAGGGGAGAAGGATAAGAAGAGAGGGCAGGAAACAGACACAGAGAATTGTCCAGCGAATGGACACAAAAACAACAAAAATGGGGGGGAGGGGGCATGTAAAAATGGATAAAAGTAAGTAAATAAATAAATCTTAAAATAATAAATAAATAAAGCATAAATCCATCCAAAGTGTACAATCAATGATATTTGGTATAATCACATAGTTATGTATTCATCACTTCAAACATTATTAAAACCTTTTTATTATTCTGTAATAATAATAATAATAAAAAACAAAAAGTACACAGACAACCCCCATCACATCTCAATCTCTCTATGCTTCCCCTGCCATATCCTGGGTTAACTCTTGAGTGCTAAGCATTGAATATCACTTCTTACATCTGTAAAGGACAGCCCAACTCTGCCCCCATCCTGCTCTCACCCAGATGAACCTCTACCCCATATTCACTTACCAATCTTGGCTCTAGATAAAAGGATGCAAGGCACCCTACTCTCAAGGTGCTTTGACTTTTAAAAAAATTATTATTCTTTTTGAGGTACCGGGGCCCAGGGATTGAACCCAGGACCTTGTATGTGGGAAGCCGGTGTGCAACCAGCGAGCCACATTGGCTCCCCTGATTTGGCCTCTTCGTTTGTTTTGCTTTTTTTTTTTTTTTTTTCCTTTCAGGAGGCACCGGGAACCAAACCTGGGACCTCCCATGAAGGAAGCAGGCACTCAACTGCTTGAGCCACATCCACTCCCGCTTTGACTCTTGAGTTCTCTCCTGAGCCAGGCTGATCCTGAGGCTCAGGCTCAGGAATGTTTTATCTCATGATCCTGACTGCAGAGCTGGGGTTTCTGCCCGTTAGCTACTTTCTTGTGCAAAATCTCTACTTCTTTGGGGACCTCTCCTGAGACCAGGGTCCAGATGCCTGCTCCTGACCCCCTTTCTGACCATTAGACCCTCCCACCTGCCCTGAAGTCCACCCATTATTTCCTTACCTCCATCTATGCCACCAGCCTCCCACAAGTAGCGTCTACCTCCAGATCCCACTGAAACAATACATCTGGTCTGTGTTTTTTTAATCCACTTGTTCATCTAATAAATATTTACTGGGTGTCTACTATGTGCCCAGGCACTGAACAAAACAGATAAGAACCCCAGTCCTCAATGGAATTTATACTCTTGTATAGGAAAAGATAAAACAATAAACAAAACCAAGCAAAATATAGAATGTGAAAAAAATATATAGAGAGAGAATGTGCTAGATGGTGTAAGTGCTATGGAAAAAATGAAAGAGCTAAAAAGGTGACAGGGAAGTGCTTGGACTGCTCAATTTTTTATGAATGTTTAGGGAAGGCCTCACTGAAAGGTGATATTAGGGACCATATACATTGAATAGCCTGAATCCTGGGAACTGCCATTATTCCTGCTTTTTTTTTTTTAATTTTTAATTTTTTTTTGACCTATTCTATTTCTTCCTGGCTTGATGCACAATGTTCACATCCATCCCCTGCTCTGAGTTCTAAACGCCACCTGGGCATCAGTTCCCATGTGTCTATTTCTAATCTCTGGACCATGTATCCATGCCTAAACAACCTCTTCTCATACCCTCTCCCTACCTCTGTGGGCCAACCTGGATCCCAAACTCCATCTGCCCAAGTTCCCGCCACATTGTCAATGCCTGAGTCTGATACGCAGACTCTGCTGTCCCATGTCCACAGAAAATGAAAATGGTTCACCTTGTTTATGAAAAGAAAGCCCTGGAGGTTTAATGTGAGGGTAAGAGTAAAAGAATCGCTTAGTAAGTTTATAGAAATATACAATGTAATACATAGAATGTATCATTCTGCAACTTATCTCTTCTGAGAAACTAGACTGTAAAATGGTCATAGGAAGGCCTCATGCTCAGTCACCAGGGAAACAAGGAGTAAAGATTTCAGCACATCAAAGTCCTTGGTGTGTATGCTGGGGGGAGAAGTTAAAAGCAAATCTCTCCTTTAAAGACTGAACAAGCCATTTTGTTGAAATCTATACAATCTCAGCATGTAAGAAGCCTGACAGATCTTCAAGACCAGGGCTGCCCAGGAGAACTTTCCATGATGATGTACCTGTGCTGTCCAATAGAAAAGCCACCAGGCACATGTGGCTATTGAGGACTTGAAATGTCAGTGACTAAGGAATTGAATGTTTAATTTTATTTAATTTTAATTAAAATAGCCACATGTGGTTATGGTTACCAAATTAGACCACACAGATCTAATATCAAACACTAATTTTTGTTTTGAGGTACCAGGGCTGGGGGCTGGGAATTGAACCCAGGATCTTGTATGTGGGAAGCCAGCACTCGACATTGAACCATATCAGCTCCCCTGAGTTAGTTTTTTGTTTTGTTTTGTTTTGCTTGTTGTTCATTTTTGTTTTTTTCAGGAGGCACTGGGAACCGAACCCAGGACCTCCCATGTGGGAGGCGGGAGCTCAACTGCTTGAGCCACATCTGCTCCCCCTCAAACCCTAATTATTTAGATGAAAAATAAACTGAGGTCTAGAGCACTTAAGTGACATAGCTAAGACCACAGGCCTAGCCACAATGTAATACTTCACATTTGCATTAGACCTATGGGTTTTCAAATTGCTGTCAGAGGCTCTATCCCGTATGATCCTCTCATCAGCAGAGAAGAGGGCTCAGCAGGTATGACTCCACATCTCACAGATGCTCAGAGAGGCAGTAAGCACTTGCCACAGTATTTGTCCCTGGCAAAGCCAGAGCTTCCGACTGGCAGACCCGCTCTGCCTTGCTGGCTCACGCTCTGAAGCAGTGACACCCTCTGGGTAAAGAGTTTATTAACTACATAAAAGTTGAACAAGATGTTGGAAGACAACACCTGCCAGCAGAACCACGGGAAAATCTGTCCTATGTCAAGGGGCCCAGTCTTTGACAAAACATTTATGCAAATTAAATCTCCTAGGATATTTCCATTAGGAAGCGAGGGAGCTGTAATTTGTCTATTCCATATTTAAATGAAATGATTATACCCCTCAAAAAGTAAGACTCAACCAGTTTGTTAGACAACTCTTTTAAAGAGAACCTATGTTCATTCTATCCTAACAGGCAAAAACTCTTCTATAATTAGAACTGAAAAGTTGCCAAAATGTCCCAATCAGGCCCAAATTACTACCTATGAAAATTACCAATTACTGAAAAGAAGAACGAAAAAGTGGCTCAAAGGTATTATTTTACTAAATATAGGAATACACAGTAAACGTCCAGTTAGATGTTGTCAGAACCAAAACTCTTGGCTGAATAGCATTTCATGTTTCTACAAGAACTGGATGCAAAAGCCTAATTTTGGTTGAGTCAAACGATGTTATCAAAACGCTTCCTGCATGGGGCAAGAGCTAGAAGTGCTCTTCTCCTGTCATTCCTTTGTCAGGGCATCTGGGTGGGGTTTTTCTTGGAACCATCTCTTTCCCAGAGACAAACCCAGGCCTCCAATGAGCAGTTTACAAAAAGCAGGGCATGCTATTGGCAGGGAGCGCAGAGCTTGGCTTTGATCACAGCTGCAGATTCCACCTGCTTAAAAAGGCAGCAGTGTGGATAGAGTGCTTCGTTCTCCTGCTCAAAAACACAAGAAATCAGTCGAGATAAACTGACAGGGAAAACGTTACACAAACCACTGACCCTGCTGCAGGCACAGAAGAGCTGCTTCTGCTTGGCTTTGATTCTCCAAAGCCTGAGCCTGAGGGGGAGGCCGTTTGACTTTCTTCTTTCCTAGTGCTCCCGAGGGCAAGGTGCGTTCAGACGGAGCCTAGAGGAATCCCAGCTGCAGAGGAGCGGGAAATAAATAAATACAACAAGAACACAGGCTAACCCGTGGAGGAGAGCTGCCAGCCACAGCTAGGGAGAAAAAGCACATCCTAGTTAAAAGCAACTCGGGTTTACATGCTTTTGCTAAAACACACAGAGCCCTGGGGCTCTGGCTGTGATCTCCTTCATGCTGTTGTCCTGCTGAGTAAGGCAAATAAGTGTGTGCCATAGGCCCTTACTTGTGTGCATTCTATTCCTATTGTTGTTTAGTGTGTGTCCAAAGAAGAGGACAACAACAGGGTTGCTACCCATGCCCGTGAGTGGAGCTGGCGCTAGAATAACACCAGGCCAGCAGTTTTTTTCTTTTCACAAATGCACGATGATTGTTCTCTGCTTTATACACAGTCTATTTGCTGCCGGATGGTTGCCCATAGTTTGCCTTGAGCACAGTGTTCAAAATGAGCCACCAGGTTGACTGGTGTGTGCCATTTCAGAGCCTGGATGCAGCTCCCCAAACTGACTCCACTCTAATGTGGTCACTGCTGCCATCCCGGGTGCCACTGGTGGCCTGCCTCTTTTTTTTTTTTTTAAGTTGATTCAGTTCACATTTACTGAGTGCCCAGTATTTGCTGGGCATTTTGCTAGACCCAAGCAATACAGCAGCACACATGGAAATCATGGCTCCTGCTCACAAGGAGCCTGCAGTTTGGCAGGAAGAAAAGACATGATCCTCAGACCCAGTGTCAGGGCCCTCATCCATCAGGTCAAGGTCATGCACTCTGCTGCCCTCAGCAGCCAGGCAGATGGCGTGGGCCGGGGGGCAGGTGTGGGTCTGTGGCAGGTCAGAGAGCACTTGTCCCGCATAATGGAGACAGCTGGCCTCAGATCGGGCCAATTGTTACCATGTGGGGCTGTGGACCCAGCAACTGCCAGAACTTCCGCTATTTCAAAAGCAGCTGTAAATCCAGGCTTTTTACAAAAAAAATCTTCCAATTCTTAAGTGTTGACAACTAATTCAAAGTTTTTTTAAAACTCAGTGAGAGCCAAATGTGACCCCAGGGTCACTAGTCTGCAACTTTTACATTCTGCAGACTTATTCCCATCTCTCCAATTCTCTAACACATTCTACACATCTCAACACATACCTGCTAACCCAGTGTGACCAGTTTACTGCTGCTCCCACACTCACCACGTTTTTTAGGAGGTACCGGGGATTGAACCCAGGACCTTGTACATGGGAAGCAGGCACTCAACCACTGAGCTATATCCACTCCCTAATGAGAGTTGGGTTTTGCTTGCTTGTTTGTTTTTAGGAGGTACTGGGGATCGAACCTTGGACCTTGTACATGGGAAGCAGGCACTCAACCACTGAGCTATACCTGCTCCTCATCCACAGTTGTTTTAACTCTTGTGATTAGCCTCAAGCTGAGTCCCTGCTTCATGCCTCTTCCCTCCTCCTGCTTTTGTCTAGTCAGATCTTACCCAACTTTTGTTCCCAGTTCAAGACTCTACTCCACTAAGCCTTCCGACCGCCCTGAGTTGTCCCTTCTCTGGATCATCATCTTTCTTATAACTCTAGCCCTGGGAATGGGGTGGGGCTTCCCTCAGCCATCCTCTAATTATGCTATCTGCATAGCTTGTTTTCCCAACCAGACTGAATGCTCAATATCAGAAACCACATCAGATACTTTGGCCAGAGAATGTGCTGTGTTCATGAGGGAGTCATATGCTCTGAAGACCATGAGGGACTGACTGATGGATGGTTAGAGCTCGGGTTCTGAAGTCAAACAGGTCTGGGTTCTTTAATCTCTCTGAGCCTCAGTTTCTGTATTTGTTACCTGGGCTGTAATAAGATGGAGACATAACCTAAATTCATATGGAGTCTGTGAGATTAAGAGAGAGAATGAATGTAAAGCCCTCAGTATAATGCCTAGCTGGAGTAAGCACTCAATAAATGTTAGCTATTATTATTACGGAATGATTGCCTGATTCAGCCAATGTTATCATTAAGCAAGAGTTGTATCAACAATGTTGTTGTTAGCAAACATTTACTGACCACTTACTCTGTGTTAGCACTGCAGTAAACATAATTATCCCCATTTTATGGATAACTAAAGCAGAGAGGGTTTAAATAACTTGTCCAAAGTCACATAGAGCTGAAAGCTGAACTCAGCCTTCTGATTCCAGAGCCCATACTCTTAACCATGATCCACTATTGCCCCTCTCCGTTCCAGGGGGCCGGGGACTGAACCCGGGACCTCATACATGGGAAGACGGCACCATATCGGCTTCCCTGTATTGGTTTTTCTCGTTTGCTTTTGCTTGTTGTCTGTCTCTGTCCTTTCAGTAGGTACTGGGAACCGAACCCGGGACCTCCCATGTAGGAGGCGGGCACTCAACTGCTTGAGTCATATCTGCTCCCGCCCCTCTACATTTCTAATGGCAGGGGACAATGTTCTGACCTCAGCCTTCTCAAATCAAAAACAGGAGTTGACTTTGTGGATCATGGCTTAAAATGCCAGAATGATCAGAACCTGGCTTGGAACAGACTATGTCTCAGAAGTTTCAGAAAAAAGGAATTTGCTTCTCTGTCAGTTTGATCAACAGATTGAGAACAATGAGGAAAGGAGTAATTGCCCCCAAAGTGCCAGAAAGTTACAGATGTCATGGAAGGCAAAAACTATGATACATATGAATACTAAAGGAAAAGGTTTTTGCTGATCACCAGAAAAATAACTGGAGAGGGAATCAGAAACAATGGTTCTAGCCTTCAATGTTCATGTAGAAGACAGGAAAGAGGCAAATGTGGTAACTTTCAAAGAGGTGAAGAAAGAAAAAAGTGAGGAAACCATATAAAAGTGAACTTAACATCCATGAAGTTAATCTATGAATTTAAAGCGCTGACGTGAATGATGCCAGGAGTTGGCATGGATTCATGAAATTGATGTTATCCCTTGGACTAGCCTGATCCAGGGAGCCCCATGAATAGGCTGTGTCTGAGTTTTAACAAGGCATATGACAAGAAGTAGCTAGTGGACTCTTTATGGGCAAAATACAGAGAATGGGGTAAATAATTATAAAGTTGATTTTATAACAAAAGATCAATTTCAACCTGAAGGAAGGTATCTAGTGGAAGAGCTTTGCAAAGTTCTGACCTCAGACTTCCTCAGTCAACATTTAATTCACTGTCTTAGGTGAAAACATAATTAGTATACTTACTCTAATTAATAAAGGCCAGAAGCTATATCTAATTCTTCTTCAGTTCCCCAGTGCCTCACCTAAACTTGGCATACAGTAAGCACCCCCAAAATGATCACTGTCCTGGATTTCAGGGACCAAGTTTACCAATAGCATTACAAAGGTGAAAAGGTCAGCAAATCACCTGGGTGACAGATTCATTTAAGGGTTTTGGCTAACTGCAAACTAAGGAAAAGTAGTGTGCTGAGGCTTCCCAAGATGAGTAGATGAATTCCCAGACTATAGTAAAGTAATGGTCACAAAAAACCAAAGCAATAGTTCCTATCTGCTGTTTGGCCAAACCTGAAGCTATAATATTTAACATGAAGGAAACTTTAAAAGAGGAATGACAAAGCAGAGTTTGCCTAGAAAGAGACCAAGAAGGGCAAAAGGTTGGAAATTCTGGATGTACAAGAATAATTAAAGGCAGAAGAAATTGATCTAGAAGGGATATAACAGTGATACTCCAGATATTTGAAGACAGGTATTCAGAAAAGGGAACAGACTTATTTTTTAAGGGTCCAGAATTAAGACTAATGTGAACAAAGCAGATTTCAGTCCAGTTTAAAGGAGAACTTTTAAGTAATCTAAATTGCTTCCAAGTAAAATAGGGCTCTCTCACTCATTAGTGAGTTTCTAGGCACTGAAGTTGTTCATGCCAAGGCTAGGCAATCATATAGTGGCAACAGTGCAGAGGGTTCTGAATCCATACAATAAAGGTTTACAAAAGAAGATTTTGCCAGACATTTCAAGTCTATGACTTACTGTACTACAGATGATCACCACCAAGAAAAGTGATGTCAGTATTAGCTTCGAGTCTTACAATGAAGAGATGACTTTGTAGGGGTCATGACAGAAAGCATCAAGCAAAACATACTCTTATGACACATTTGGCAGGAGAGAGGGAGAGTGCCTGATCAGCAGGAATGAGGGACAAAGGTTAAAAGATGGGGAGCAGGATGCAGAGGGTCTGGAACCAAGCTCCAGCATTTAGATTTTTATCCTGTGGGCAAAGGGGAATCACCAAGAACTGCTGAGCAGAATAGACATGATGAAAATGGCACCGCAGAAAGATCACCCTGGCATTACCATAGGAAAACAACAAGAGAAAGAGGAAGACTCTGGGGGCAAGGAAGAGAGAGAGGACCTCTGGCAGGAAGTGAGGAAATATAGGCTTGACTTAAAGGAGAGGTAAGTAGACTAAAAAGAAGAATTAAAAGGACTTGGTATTGATTCCATGTAGATGACAAAGATAGAGTAGGCAAAGCCAGAAACACATGAATCAGGGAACCCAAACATGACAACCTGTATAATTGCAACACTAAAAAACACAAGAACATCTAAAGTCACAACTGGTTCCCAAATTACTGCTTCGTCAAAAACTCATATCATATGTTCATATTATATTTTTCATACAATAAAAGCATCAGATTTTGTAATTATCTTTGAATTTATTGGAAACTGGTTGCTGAACGTTTCTTAAAACAATATTCACAAAAATTAAAGCCTCAAAGGATAGAAAGAAGACATACCAGGCAAATATTAATCAGAAAAAAGTAGAGGTAGCTATATTAATATCAGACAAAATAGACTGTAAGACAAAAAAGATTATTAGTGATAAAAAAGGTCATCACATAATAAAAGGTCTGATTTACTAGGAAGGCATAATTACAAACTAATAACTCAAAATGACATGCCCGAAAATATGAAATAAAAAATGACAGGTGTACAGGAAGAAATTGACATGATCACAACATAGTAGATTTTCACATCTCTTTCAATTAAAAAATCAATAGATTAAAAAGGCAAAATAAACCAGTAAGGATATAGGAGACTTAAACAGCTCAACTGACAGGGTTTATCCAAAGGACAGGTGCAGAACATATAAGTAACAATTAGAAAATAAACATTACTTTCAACTTTAAAATGGAAAATTTCTGAAAATTTATCACTTGCTAGACTTAAGATAAACAAATTTCAAAATAATTATTTGATTCTCTGACAGCAATACAATTAGGTTAGAAATCAATAACAAAAATATTACTTTAAAAACCCATCCATGTATTTGGAAAAGGAGAAACATATTTTTAAACATTACAGAAGAGCTGACAATATTTAAAATGGACTAATAATGAAAATTCAGCACTACATATAAATACTTATGAAAAGCATACAAAGTGGTACTTGGGAAATATGTGCCTTAAATGACGAAAGGCTCAAAATGAATGAGTTAAGCAACTACATAAGTCACAACAGCCTAACAAACTCCCAAAATGTAGAAGGAATAAAAGAATACAGATAAAAGCAGAAAGTAATGAAACAAAGCAAAAATAGAATTAAGAGCTAAATATTGGTTCTTTGAAAAACACTAATCAGATATATCCTCTTACAAGATTAATCAAGAAAAAGTAATTTAAAATTTCATCAAAAAGAAAGTACATATATCAAGAATATAAAATAAGACAGTTATGTAGGCTGTGGAAAAAAGAGATTAGAGGATATAAGAAAAATTTTATGCCAAAATGCTTGAAAATTTAGATGAAAAGGACAAATTTCTATAAAATATAACCTATCAAAACTGACTCAAGAAGAAATAGGGAACCAGAATAGTTCTATAACAATTAGAAAATTTGAATCAGGAGTTTAAAATCTTCCCACAAGGAAACAAGCCAAAATGGGTTTTTTGAGTGATTTCAACTGAAGATACAGGATCAAGTTATTTCAATTGTACATAAACTATTTTAGAGAGCAGAAAAGGCAACATTCTCCAAATCATTTTATCATAACCTTGATAAGGGCATAACCTTGATGTAGCAGTTTGGCATTATTTTTGAATTCCAAAAATAGATATTAGATTGTGCTTGTAAACTGGTCTGTTCCTCTGGGCATGAATAAATTATGATTAGGGCTTTGAGTCCCCGCCCCTTGGTGGGTGGGGACTCAAAGATAAAAGACATGGTAAAGGACAGAGCTGGAGTTTTGATGCTGAGTTTTTGAACTGGAGTTCCAGGAAGTAAGCACAAAGAGGAGCCTGGTCATGAGCAAGGAGAGAAGGCCTTGGGAAAAGATATGAGCCATTTGCCTGACAGTCTACAGCTGACCTTGTGGAGAAAGAGCATAGCAGCTGACCCCGGACAGAACGGAGCCCTGGGAAGAAGCCTGAATTCTAGGTAGATGTCGGCAGCCATCTTGCTCCAATACATGGCAACAGACTTTGGTAAGGGAAGTAAATTATACTTTATGGCCTGGTAACTACAAACTTCTACCCCAAATACCCTTTATAAAAGCCAACAGATTTTTGGTATTTTGCATCAGCACCCCTTTGGCAGACTAATACACTTAATAATGCACGTCTCAGTAGGATCTCACTGACTGCCAAAGTAAATATTGCCTCAAATAGCGGAGATATCCAGACGCTATAGGCAGGGCAGACAGCTCAGGAGTTTGGAGACGTGCCAGTGGGCCCTACTTGGAAATTTATGCTTCCCAGTGTGACAGAGTTGGACTCAGGTGTGGTTTCCCTACACATGGCTCTTCTGCCACTTCTATTTGAACCTATAGTTAGTGCTAGAGTTGATAGGTATATGTCCAAGAGACTTAAATCTTTGGGCTGTCCATGTGCCAGCTGGGCCCTGAATCTCAACAGAGTTACAACACCTACTCGACAATTCATTGGACTCACCGAGGGGAACTAACAAGGAGATGATGATGGACAACAACCATCCCAAGGAACAGAGGGAGCCTGCAACTGTAAGCAAGATGGTCCCATCCATCTGCCTCATGGGATCTAAGCCCCCTCTCAATTAGAGGTGGAGTAGACATCACCATCTCAGAATCCTCAGCATTGGGGAATGAACGATGAACTAGAGTAGACTACTGGTATTCTAGTATAGGCTTATTGTGATTCTAGCAATGGAAGAACTTTTATCATTGATGTAGAGGCAGTGGTCACTGGAGGTTCTGAGGGGAGGGAGAAAGAAAAACAAGTGTGATATGGGGACATTTTCGGGACTTGAGAATTGTCCTGAGTGACATTGCAATGACAGATATAAGCCATTATATATCACTCATAACTTACAAAATTGTGTGGGAGAGAGAAAGTGTAAACTACAATGTAAACTATAATCTATGCTTAGTGGCAATGCTCCAAAACATGTCCACCAATTGTAACAAATATATCGTATTAATAACAGATGTTAACGTGGGAATATGTGAGAGGGGTTGGGAGTGGGCCATATGGAAATTCCCTGTATTTTTTATGTAACATTTATGTAATCTAAGCATCTTTTTTAAAAAATAAAAAACTATACTGAAAAAAAAAGTCACAATTTAAAAATCTCCACTTCTGCCGCTTTGGATAACAAGACCCTAAAAGATAGGAAACAAAGTAAATATCTGGCATCACCTCCCAATTCCAAGCCTGAAGAAAAGAGCTCATCTTACACTGGCAGGTGATCTTGGAAAGAGCAGGATTCATGGAAACATGTTACATCCATCTATAAAGATGGTAGGAAGATCCAGGTGGCTTTTGTTTAAAAACAAAAACAAAGCTGTTCCCACACAAGCCTGGAGAAAGGCTGGACCTTTCAGATAAAAAGGTAAGGTAAGCCTATGATTTGCCATGTGGAAATTTTAGAGTTCAAATTAGGACCTGAAATCACAGATTATAATAAAGCTTCTGAAACATAAGGATAATGCTGCTGCATTAGTTTGGCCATCAGATATAAGCCTCACAAGTTCCTGAGTTTCAAAAGCTTAGTTTTTATGATTAATTCAGTATTTAAGAGTGGGACTCCTTTGCCAATAGCTTTATTCAGATGGCTTTAGCTAATATGGCACAAGTTAAGTCCCTTTAACTGTTTGTATCCATTAAAACCAGTAGATAGGACATATGCTGACAACTGTAATTCTAAGCATCATCTTGAAACTGAAGTCAATTTTTCTTGTAAGAACTAAACCCTTTTTTTCCTGATGCCTTAGGATAGTCTAAGGATAGAAATAAAATCTAAACTGGCTGGCAAGCTTTCCTTGGAACAGCACAAGGGTATTTAATACTATAAATGAGAGGTGTTTTATTCTCTGCTTAAAAAAAAAAAAAAAAAAAAAAGTTTTTTGAGCTCTAGTAAAGTATCAAAAATGACATCCCCTAAGGATAACTTTGGGTGGATACATGGGGCCTGGTAAGATTATGGGGCAGGAAACAGTCTGGAGAAAACACAGTTGTCAGAACAGACATCACTTTGCACATTTCACTTTGTCATTTAAAGTACACCGTGTAATTATAAATCTGTGATGTAAAGTGATAACTCAAGTGATACCAAGATTAAGCACGGTTCAACCAAACAAAGGGCAAATCTTAGAGGTGATTTCCATCTGTAGCTTGATGTGTTATAAAAAAACTCTGAGAACATATGCACATTAAAGATTTTAATGGTATGGTCTCTTTTTTCCTCTTAAGCATTTTTATATAAATAATAAAATGGTGCACCAAAACAATGGCAGAAACTCCATATTTGAAAACAATGGCAAATTACTACTTGACTTAAATGCTAAGCTCGGATTTGAGGAAACTCAAACAAGTACTAATGAATTATCTAATTATCATGTTTACTTCATTTCATTCAGGGCAGAAGGGCTTTATTTTTTCTTTCATTTTATTGATTTTAGTAGGGCCTGGAGTACAAAGGGCCACACTTTTTACTTTAGTCACTTCTATAATATTCTGTTACAATCGAGAAAAAAAATTATAACAAGCATTTATATCACCCCTGTAATTTCTTACAATGCGTATCTGGGGAAAAAACTAAAATACTTTTTCACCATAAAAAATACAAAAATATAAGTATAAAATAGAAATGTCCATGGTTCCACAAGCCAGAGAATAACCTTTATGAACATTAATGTACTTCCTTTCAGGAATTTTTTTGTGTGACTATATATTTTTATTGTGATTCAGCCAGTTCAGCATACATAACTTTTTATATGCTGCTTTTTCCAGTTAGCTTTCCAGTTATGATTTTTCATAACAGTACTGTATTGTTGTCTCTTAAACAATCTCCAATTAAGCCTCCTAGAGAGTGGGCTCTTTGATTGCAGAAATTTTGACATTGGTTTCTTACCTTCAGCACTGAATATAATACCTGCCTCAATAAATTTTTTATTCAATCAGACTCTAAATTCATTTAGAAAAATAAACCATATAGAACAGAAATATGCTTATTTCACATAAACATGGTTTGCTCTAAGAAACTGTTATTCATAGGTATCTATGGGAAACAGGACTAAGATGAATGGTTAGACATGACATCCTTCAATTAGGGTGTAAATCACTCAATTTGTTTCCTGCTCAGGTGCATAACTTTGAGAAGGTGACCTGGGAAAATGTCCTGGATTGGAAGGGTACAGCCTCTTCTTCCTTCTCAATGGGCTCACACTCTCTCCATAGACATGGTGACAGCACATGGCTACAGATCCTGAGATCGTCAGTTCTTGAGTCTGACTCTTTTGGGAAGGTACTTGGCAGTCCCAACCCTATACTTTGGGCCAATACTGCTCAGCAATAAGCAGGTGATGTGCAAGTGATCTAAACTTCCATCCAACTGACTATCCAAACATCCATGCTCATTTCTTTTCATGTTGCTCTCTCTTACACACTTCCAAACTGTTTTGACTTTCTCACACCTAGGTAGATAAGCATTTGCAGAAAGTTTTGTTTCCTTTGTCATTTATCTGTATATTTAACATCTGGGTATGTATGACCTTGTTTTAGGACTAGGGTATGAAGAGTAGGACATACACTGACAGTCCTGGAAGAGATAAGTTTAGCACTGTGTGAAGAGGGGATAAAACTGCTTCTTTTCATGGAAGCATTTTGCTGAATTAGACAATTTTCAGTTCAACAAGCATTTATTGAATGCTTAATAAATGCCAGGCATTTTGCAAGGTGCTGGGGTCCAAGCTGAATGAGACCTTTGCCTTCTAGAACTTTCAGGGTCCAGATTTTTTTAGGATCTTTTTCTTTGGATTAGTAATTAACAGTGAAATCACAAAATCGTTCCTCATATACCTCTATCACAACTTGCCCTAGACATATGATCATCCATTTCAAATTTAATTCTTTTTTTTGACCCTCAAAATAAGAGTTGGCTTTTGTTCTGTTTTAAATAACTACATAAGAATCCTCCAAACAAAGAACAAATAAAGCCAAGTTGCTTGTCCCAAGGAAATATGTACAGCCATCAAGACACGGCTCTGCGTTCAGCAGTAAGGCTTCCTTCTCTTCCTTTCTTCAAAAAGAAAATACCTCTGAAAGCAAAGAAGTGAACATTTTACATCCGGCATAAAATATCAAGCTCTAGCAGTGGAGTTTCTAATGTTTTAACAGTTTAAGCAACTGGAAGAGACTGACTAGATAGAGTCCCTGAATCCCAACTCCAATTTTTTTAGTAGAGACAATCCCTCCCTGGCCATAATTTAGGCCTTAAGAATATAGAGGGAAGCGGCTGTGGCTCAACTGGTTGGGTTCCCGTTTACCATATGGGAGGCTCCAGGTTCATTTCCCGGGGCCTCCTGGTGAAAGCAAGCTGGCCCGCGCGGCGCGGTGAGCCAACGCAGCAAGATGACTCAACAAAGGGAGACAAGCAGACCCAGAAAAACGCCAAAAGCAAATGGACACAGCAAACACAAGCAGCAAGAGGGAAATAAATAAATAAATAAAAATAACATCTTTAAAAAAAAAAAGAATATAGATGTATGTGCTTCTCTTTGGAAATAAGGTTGCTTGCTCCATAAAGCAACAACCTTTTGAACTTCTGATCAAGCATACATCACTAAAAAAGTCTGCCCACAAAATATGATTTTTGCCATCATTCCATATATTAAGTATTAGTGAAGTTTAATTTCTTTCTTAAAAAGTAAACATAGATAGAAGGTCTATTATTAAGTCTTTCTGTACTTCAAAAGACTGTTTTATGTGCTCTCTGGCATAAGTGCACCTCACTTTGGAAGCCACTGCAACAGAAGATATGGAGAATAAATGTATAAATCAAAACCAGAATATTAGAATATGATAAAACTCTCTAGGAAAAGGAGGTAAGACAGAGATAAAGTAAAACAGAAAACATGATCTGCTTTATGGAAGTACTAATCTATCACTTTAAATTTATCAAAAGCGCCACGTTCCTATGAGAAAAAGACAACACAAACGTAACAGCTAACACTTTCTTTAGTTTAAACCTTCTAAAAGGCCACTGTAAATGAAAACGTCTAAAATTGGATAAAAAAATTGCTGATATACATCCATTAAAATATAATTCATCTGGTGGGAATGTGAAGAAGCATGGGAAAAATATAATTAATATAACCTATGGACTATAGTTAATAGCAATATTGTAATATTCTGGCATCAATGCCAAAGATATACTTTGTTAATAATGGGGGCGGGGGAGAGGATATATACCAAATGTATGCTATGGACCTTAGTTAAAGGTAATAGTCTGATGACATTATCTCATAATCTGTAAAAAAATGTTCCACAACGGTGTGGTGTGTTGGTGAAGGGTTGTTGCATGGGAAATCTACACATGTGCATGATTGTTTTGTAAGTTCACAACTTCTGTAATAAAAATATATTTAAAAAATACAATTCGTCACATCCTTTCCACACTCTGCTAATATTTTATTTTCTAAAATAAAAAATATTTTCTGGAAAGCTGCTTAAGTTGAGAACAATAAAAGAATAATTGATGATAAGTTTGTTTAAAATAAATATATCAATCACTTAAAATATGGAAACATACAGCAAAGGGGTCCTTTTCCAACATCATTTCTCACCCTAGGCCCATCGATATTTTCTGTAGCTCTATTTATTATTTTCCCAGTTTCTATTTATTCAAGAAAGTAGTCAGAGCAGGAAATGGGACAAGTCAAATGATTACAATCAATCTCATCACCTTCACAACATGCTGTGAATGTAATTAATCCTCTATTTATTTAGGGGACTTCACACCCCTTACATTAAGGCAGCAACTCCCTGCTGGCTTCAGTTGAGATAATTATGTTATAACAAGGATTGGGTTTCAATCATAATAGGCAGAAGAAAGAGGAAATTGTACTTGAAGTTGTCAGTTTTAAAAAAGAGCTTTCTTGTGACTCCATTCAAAGGACTCTTGACAAAGCTCTCCTTAAACAGAGCACTTTCTAAGTATGATAACCACACATATGCCACATTAATCAATGTAAGCCTCTTCTCTGAATAAGATGTTAAGACAATCCAAGTACTATGAAAATTCTATGTGAACTAAGGGAAGACTGGTTTACAAAACCAAACTAAATCAATCACCACCTGAATTCACATGATCCTGTGGGTCTCCTCCAAAGAAAATCAGAGATCTGAGGTAAAAAATATATAGGAACAAGGAAGTAAAGAGAAAATAGCAATTGGCTCACATGGTAGCTAATTATATACTGTTAAAAGCCATGGCTAGGGAGCAGGTGTAGCTCAGTGGTTGAGCGTCTGCTTCCCATACATGATGTCCCGGGTTCAATCCCCAGTACCTCCTTTAAAAAAAACAACACAAAAAATAAAGCCATGGCTCCACCAAGTCAAAACCAAGGACCAGAAGAAATCTGAGGCCAACTATCAGGGACCAAAACTAGGAAGCACAGAAACAAACCTAAACCACGACCCAAGGGAAGCTGGAAAATGGGCTCGATACACACAATGTTCCTGGGGTGAAGGCACAGCACTTTCCAGTTTGGGCGCTGCCTATTCACCTGTGGAAATTTTTATCTTTTTTATGAGAACTGCTATTCACACTTTCTTCTCTAAATTCCTCTACTTTAAGAAAATTAATATGAAAATATTAAGGTTTGCCCAACTTATTTTTATGGACCATCTCTATTTTTATTAATAAATCATAATCATAATGCCCATAGCATTAAAAATTCTCAAATATGCCAAACCTACCTTTTTCAAGGTCTAGATTCATGATGATTATAATATTTGTAATGTTTTAAGCTGCTCAGAAAGGTATCTCAACACTGTAAAAATATTTCATTGACTTTCAATAGCATTTAAGCTCTTGGATAATCAAAATGGCCAAGGAACTGAGCACTACTGATTTAGATCTTAGTAAAACACAAAGCAAAATTTGATCTCCCAGATGGGACCTTGGAACAGAAAAAGGACACTAGGTATAAACTAAGGACATATAAACAAAGTATGGATTTCAGTTAATAATATCTTGATATTGGTCCATTAATTATGACAAATGTACTATACTAAAGTAAGATGTTAATAATAGGGGAAAATGGGTGTGTGTATATGGGAACTCTCTGTACTGTCTACAATTTTTCTATAAATCTAAAGCTATTCTAAAATTAAAAGCTTATTTTTTTTAAATGCAAAAAAGTAGGATAGAAATTACAAACAAAATGAAATAACAAACAAACAAAAAACCCAAAATTTTAACGTTCAGATATATAATTATTCTTTGCTCGTTTTCTCAGTAAGTATAATTATAGGAAGGCTTCATACCATTACAAAGAGTTACTTTAGTCTTAAATCTGTGGGAACATTCATAATGCTATGATTTATTGGCACATTTCTTGTAAGAGAAATCTAATGAAGAGCAGCAGTCCCCAGGGAGCACTGCTGAACTACTGGTGATAAGGCAAAGAACCATTAAGTCCTTCTAGAGGAAGCCACACTGAATGGATACAAGTGAATGGATATTGGCATGTACTAATCTTTTCTTATGTAGATAAAACCCACTTCCATCCAGGATGAATTTGTGGATTTAATTAAAAATAAACAGTAAAACTAAAGAGCAACTTGACATGCCCCTTGAATAAGCACCTTACCAAGAATGATTTCAATTCAAGGGAGGTTTAACGTCCCTGAAATTATGCACCCTTATTTCTTGAAATTTCTATATGCTAATCATTAGCAGCTAATGTAACACTTTACGTTTTAACATTAAGAAAGAAGTAATTTCCCATGCAAAAGTTAAAAAAAAAACCCACCTAGAATGTGATTATCACTTTGCATGACTGAATTCAATAGACCCCTGAGATGGCCTTCAATGCTGTAGATTTATTATGAACATTAGCAACATAGGTGATGGGCGGTGTCAGGGCTCGACCAAAGCGATAACTCAGTATAGTGTTGTGGAATTACAGCAATGACCACTTTAGGTGTCTGCCTGGCCCACATGCAATCTTCTCTGAGAAATGCCACTCAACCACCTGCGAAGTGGGCCCTGGGTCCATGTGTGTACCACTTAGGGGCACCACCCCGAGATTCACAAAGCTAAACTGGGCCAGGAAAAGACAATGATCCAGGCGGGGTCAATCACATTTGCTCCCCTGGAATTAAACATAAGGGACGCCTATCTCTACGGAAACAGGGACAGCCTTCCTCTTCCAGGTGCATTGAGAGAGAATGACACTGACTTGCAGGGAGAAACAATGTCAGAGACCATGTGCCATCAGAGGCCACCCAGGCTGCCTCACCTCCTCACACCTTCCTCTAAGGTCCCGCTGTACTCCCAGCACCTGCGTTCCAGAGGATACCCAGTAGCTTCTGAATAAAGCCCCATTTTAACTGTAAAAGTTTGAGTAGTTTTCTCTTACATAGCCAACTGAGCTCTAAGTCAAGAATACTGACACAGTCTCTAGCACACAGAATGGGGAAATACTGATTTCATATCGGCTCTGTTACTAAAACATCATGACCCTAGCTAACTGTAGACTCTCTTATTCAATAATAAAGGGATATTATAGTGACATATAAACAAACTGTGATCCAAATGTAAAAAAGCCTCACATTCGGTTCTTGAACCCTTCCAACACACCATAGCCACAACCCAGGCAATCTGTTCAAACATGTTTCACTTGTCTGCTCCTCTGGATGATGGTTAGTTTCCCAACCTGGAATGCATCTACTCCTGATGATTATTACATTTAAACATCTAACAGTACGGTGCAGCCAGCTAACTTTTTTTAGGCTTTGTTATTAATTCATATTCCTTATTTGCCCAAACTCTTCTCCATATATCTTTCCCAGCTGTGATCCAAATGTTCCCGGCCGCTTCTTTATGATTATTCTTCAGAAATCTCCGATCAATATTTCCAAAACTGAGCTCCTCATCCTCTCTTCCTCTCCTTTCTCTTCCAACCTACACCCTCCCCAAAATTATTTAATCTCAGCAAATGTAAGGCCAACAACTCAGTGAACTGGTCAAGTCAAAACCTGGCTTTTTCCTTTGGCTTTTCCCTTTGCACTCTCCCCACATCCATTCAGTTCCTGAGAACTATCCTAACTCCTCCTACATATCCCTTAAATCTGACCACGAGTCTTCTTCCCCATTCTCACTACTTTTGTTCAGGCTTCAATCACCTTTCACCTGGATCACAACGTCTCCTAACTAGCCTTTCAATCTTGTACTCTGAGCTCTGTCCAACCATGATTAATTCTCTACAATGTGACCTGATGGATCTTCCCAGAATGTAGCTCTCATCACATCATTCACACAACCACTCCACAGCTGAAAACTCTTCATGTGGCCAAGGCTCCATGTGATCTGGCCCCCAGGTGCCACCATGGCCCCATTTCTCTCCTCCCTATTTCTTGTACTATGATCCATCATCCTGAGTTTTTGAGATCTTCCAAAGTATCATATTCTCTTGCTCCTATTGTCCAAAATATTCCTCACTTCTGCCTCTCCACTTCCCCTGACCAACTCTCATTTATCTTTCAGCTCTCAGCTTCAACTCTTCCTCGGGAAGCTTGCTCCTTTTGCCCAAGACTAGGTTGTGTGTCCTAGGTGCTTGCTCAGCACCCTGTACTTCCTCATTATCTTCTGTTTCCCCATCTCAGTGCCTGGCATGTGAAGGGCTCAATTATTACTGGCTGAAAAAATAAAATTACTCCATTTTTGTATTCAGTGCTGATTTTGTACCTCTGCACCCAAGTCCCTACTCTCTCCTTCTGGCATATAAACCAGGAACTAGAGGGACAAAAGGAAGAGATGTGTGGGTCTATGTTGTTCTCAGGAGCATAGTCCCACCCCCCACCAAAGCACCTCCACACAGGAAGCAGCTAAATGAAGCAGTATGATGCAGAGAGAGGTCTAAAGTTCTCTACAACGCTAAGATTTCAGTGCTGAAATGGCTAGGGGTGCATTTACAATTGAGGAAAGTGAGGCCCAGGATTTATCAAATGACATATAACTATTGAGCGAGAAAACTGACCCTTCTACATATTTTCCAAAGGGCCATAAAATAAGTTTTTGTTTAGTGTACGAAAGGTAAACTAAATGCAGTGAAAAATAAATGCCCCAAGAGATTTTTTTTCTCCCCCCCCATAACTACCTTCCTTAATATATTATAACAGAAAATGTATGATTTGACACTTTAACCACAAGCTCAGATTTGTATCAAAGACAGCCAGGATTTTAGATTTTAATTTCATTTTAAAAAATGAGAACATCAAAATTTTTCAAGGTAGAAAAACAAAATAACCTATTTTATCCCTTGATATACATAAAAGAACACAGAAGTCATTTCAAAATGTACCGCGTGTTAAACTATATAGTATTAGAAATTTTCAGTGGATATGTATGCCTTCTATAATGAGGAATAAATTCATTATTAAAAAATACTATGTTTTGGATATTATGTTGTAAAGGGAAATGATCTATAAGATACTATTATAAGTTATAAAGCAGGTTACAAAATGATATGTGCAGTAATATTTCCACTGGTTTAAAAATACATGTGAAATAAGTAAAGGAAATAAATTGAAACAGTAAACTGGTTGCATTAGATGAAGCAATAAAGTGACTTGTTGAGGGCATATGGCAAATTAGAAGTAGAGCTAGAAGATATTACAGTTCATTTGTTTCCATCCCAGTTTATAGAAAATGATATAAACTGCTAAAATTTCAGAAGGACAGACCTAGTACTGCTACTGATGATGGAATCAGGGGAAGGGCAAAGTCTTATACTAATATATTCAAAAACTTCAGTAAAAATACTTTAGAGCCAATCCATATTTTCTCAAGTGCTATAACTTTTTTTTAAACATTGAGAAATGCTCCTTTAATCAGCTCTAATAGCAGTGCTCATAGGAACTGTGATGGGTATGGGCACGCGCTCATTCACATGGACCTTAACAGTTTAGAAAGGGAAAGAGATATGTACCTAAAATCATTACAATATGAGGTAGGCGGTGAGATGTGTTCAAATGATCCAAAAACCAAGTGCTCTGGAAACATCCAAGAGGAAGGCAAAGGATTTCTTAATTCCCCTCCCATAGGAAAAGCTCCCAGAAGGAAGGGTTTTTGTTCTTTAGTTTTTCTTCCACATACCATAGGCGAAGACAATTGGTTGTTTAGGTGGCATGTCTGGAAAAATGCAAAATCTGGAACCAGAAGATCCCAAACTATCTCAGATCTACCTCTTACAAGCCATATGACTTCAAGCAAATCACATCCACCCAGGGAACATTTAATTCTTCTAAATCACAACTGATACTGCACCATTATTTTCAATAGCACCTAAGAATCAATCCAATGAAGGCTTACAATGGAGGATAGCAGAGAGATCTCATTTTTAGAAAAGAATTTGCAGGGTCTGTAACTCAGAATAAGAATCCAGAAGCTTTTATTAAGATTTGCAAATAAGCTTTATGAAACACAGATCTCACAAGGAAAAATAACTAGCTAGTACTAGAGCAAAACTTACAGTAACTTTTGCCCTAACTTCATTAATTCAACGTAAGAGTGACTTTGCATCCTAATAGGTTTTTGCAAAGTGTCTGACTGTAAAACTAGGATGCCATTCTTTGTGCTTGTCAGAATTTAGCATTTGTCTGGTATTTCAAATAAAATTTTAGTCTTTATTTTTATAATTAAACCCATCAAATATAGACTAAGGAGAATACAAAAATTTTTAAAAACATTAAAAAATGGTATATTAGATTTTACTTATAAATCATTTGGGGGAAGAAGTGGCCCAGAAAGTGAAAGGTGAAGACTAAGAAATTAGTTACGGGGGCGGATGTGGCTCAAATGTTTGGGCGTCCATCTGCCATATGGAGGGACCTGGGTTCGATCCCCAGGACCTCCCGGTAAAATAAGAATAAATAAATATATATACAGAGAGAGAAGGTGCATGGGCTGCCAGGCTGTGTGTGCCGCCTGGCCCCGGGCGCCATGCAGCAAGATGATGACGTAACATGGGAGAGACAAGATGAGATGCTCCGAAAGCTCTGAAAACCAGGAGCCGAGGTGGCGCAGGTGGCAGAACACCTCTCTCCTACACCGGAGGTCTCCAGGATCGAACCCTGGTGAAGACTGGAGGAGGATGGGAGGAGATGGCAGGAGACAGACACAGAGAATTGCCCAGCAAATGGACACAAAAAACAGCAAAATGGGGGAAGGGGGGGTTTAAAATGGATGAAGTAAATAAATAAATCTTTGGGAAAAAAAAAAAAAAGAGAAGTTCACAGTAAAAATGATACTAGTAAGTGCGATTATGCTGTGCTTGGAAAATAAAGATGAAATTAGAACATTTAATAAGAATTAGATAAATAAGCAAATGTTTTAGTTAAAAACATCTATAAAGAGGGAGACCAAAACAGCTGGGCTAGACTGGATTAAATTTAAAACGCAAAGTGAAAAACTAGCCTATTTAGGGAAAGGAGTTATGTTCAAATTGGTATAGCTGAAAAACAACGTTTCCAACGTAATATGTAGATAGTTCCTGGTGGCTTTTCTCTCCTGCTTCACTTCTCAATATACTATCCCTTTTAAAAAAATTATCATTATCTCAACAATTATGAAGAACCTGAAAATTTTGTTTCATTTCCCACAACTTAAAACCAAGGGAGAAAATGTTTTAAAAGAGAAAGAAAATCTAGTAATCCCCACATCAATTTGAGAGCCCATTCTATTTTAATGAAATAAGATCTTCTCTCTAGTTAATAAGGAATGTCATAAATACAGAAACAAGGCATTCTTGGAAATGAGATCTTAGCACAAATCTCAGTGTTCACTACATGTTTACAAAATCCTTGCCCTTAAAAAACAAAAAGAAAAACCCAAAGCCAAACAAATAGACTATTTAAGTTTAATATTATCATGAAAATGAAAGTAACAACAGGAAGTGGCAGCAGGGTATTTGATAAGCTCAATTAGCAGGAGGATCAAATGAAGTGACGACATGCCATTATGACCTCAGGGGTTAAAGATGCAATTTTCCATCTGGCTAAATCTAGATTTCCAACACAAATGCTGACACCACCTGCTGTATGTTATTATGTGTTATCTTTAATAGTCCCTAAGCTGCTTCTATACAACAGGTATATCCTTAAGTTTTTTCTTATTTTACTCTGCAATATAATTGTTTTCCCATGAACAGAAATAAAAAATAAATCCTGTATCACAGCTCATTCAAAATGGGCATTAAAAGGCATACCAAAGTCTTCATTTACCAATCATGGTAATAGCAAAAATATCATGATAATTCTTCTTCTACCTGACAATTGATACTGCATCATCATTTTCAACAGCACCTAAGAATCATTCCAATGAAGAGCTCTCTTGGTATGTTCTCAATTAAGTCTTTTGCTACAGAAATGGATATTTGGGCCAATTCTGAAAGAATCAGATCTACAATTTACAAATAAAAAATGCAGAGGAGTTTTAAACTTAACAGTTAATCTCATATTTCTTTGAGTGAGACAATGGTAAACAATTTTTTAAAAAATTTTACATATTAAATGCAAGTCATCCATTTGTGACTGTACAACAGCTCTGGAATACATGTGTTACCAAGAATTGTGCTATGAGGCTCTGAAGATTCTGATGTTTTTGCTCTGAATAGTGGACTCTGTAAGCCAGTGGTTAGCGAATAAATTTGCCAGTCTCATTTTAATTAGACTTGATTAAGTTTGTGTCCTATGATATTTACACACACACACACTCATACACATTCATCCCCTACTATAGATAACTATAGACACAGGTTCAGATATCTCATCTTGAGCATGCATATTGGATAGTCATAGCTCTAGCAATGAATACTCACAATTGTCTGTTTTAATACTAGTTTTCCAGGCTGTGCCAATTTTTTTTCTAGTAAAAGTTAAGTAGTCACTATCTGTACCTCTCTCCCTAAGCAAGCCCACAAAGCCATCCATGTTGATCTAGGTACTTCTTAGCGTTTGGTAGTTGTATGCGTGGATTTCCTTCTCACTGAAATTCATCCCTCAAGTTATTTCATTTCCTTCCCCCAGAAGTTTCTCTAAAAATTCGGAAGTAACTCAAAACTTACTTGGCTTTCTGAATCCACACACAGTAGTCTGAGATGTAGAGATCATTTAGAATGTAAGCTGGGTCGTTTTCCTGAAAAATTTTGTGAATATCCAGAAGACACTTTAAAACTGCACTTTTACCTGAAGGAAATTAAAAAAAAAAAAAGTCATCCTTAAGGGAAAACATCTGATTTTTTTTTAAACTGAGAATTCAGATACTTTAGAGGTAATATATGTAAAGCAGTTCAGAGTTTTTTACATTTCTTTAGAATATTTAAAAAATTCTTTTATTGCATGAGAACACTTCAGTCCTATTAGGTTCAAACCCATTTATTTCTTTACTTAAGAACTGTGTATAATCTTTATGCTCTAGAATATTGATAAAGCTGATAAATTGTGGTTACCATAAAAATGCTGGGAAACACAAAAAGTTACTGTAGCAGTTTGATATTATTAATGAATTCCAAAAGGTAATATTGGATAATGTTTGTAAACTGGTGTTTCCCTCTGGGCATATTAGATTGTATTGGATTCAGAAGTTTTACTTTTAATAAATTATGATTAGGGCTTTGATTGGGCCACATCAGTAGGGCACTGAGTCCCTGCCCCTTGGTGTGTTACACCTTATCTGTTACTTATCTGTAAGTTATCTGTTACTTACAGATAAAGGACATGGCAAAGGACAGAGTTGGAGTTCTGATGCTGAGTTTTGAGCTGGAGCCCAGGAAGCGAATACACAGGAGAAGAACACAGAGGAATAGAGAAGGCTCTTAGACATGGCAGAAGCCCCGGGGAGAGAGACAGAGCCATTCACCTGATAGTCTACAGCTGGCCTTGTGGAGAAAGGCAAAGCCTAGAGAGCCTCAGAGTCTACACCTGACCTTGTGGAGGAAACAGAGGAACTAAGCCCGGACAGAAGCAAGCCCCAGGAAGAGAGGAATCCAGGGAGTCGGAACCCTCACAGACCTCAGCAGCCATTTTGCTCCAACACGTGGCAACAGACTTTGGTGAGGGAAGTAACTTATGCTCTATGGCCTGGTAACTGTAAGCTTCTACCCCAAATAAATACCCTTTATAAAAGCCAATAGGTTTCTGGTATTTTGCATCAGCACCCTTTGGCTGACTAATACAGTTACATTAAACAAAAAGGACAGAGATTTCCTAACTAAATCAAAGCACTATAAGAATATATAAATGCATCATAATTTCAATTAGATAATGTTCTTCTAATTCAAGCTTTTAAAATACCATTGAAAATTATGCATTTTAATTTTCAAACTTCTTAATTTCTTAGGCCAACATTTTTCATCAAGGAATTATCTAGTACTAATTTTAAATTTTCCACTGTGAAAAAAATGAAGAAAACTCAGATTGAAACTTTTAAATAATATAGCACTACTTCCAAAAGAGGCTGACAAATAAAACCACTTGAGAAAAAGCCATCAAATGTTAGGGTTTTGTTCAACCTAATTACTACTTCTTGGTTGTTAAATAAACCTAATTCTAATCCCAACCAAAGTCTACAAAAGGAGCCTCTCACAACTTAACAACCATTCCGTAGGTGTTCCAAACTTCCTAACATCCCCTGAAATTTATTAACTATAAGGCAAATTGCTAAATCTATAGTAGTACTACTTCCTTTGATCTGTGAAATAGAGCTTTTTCAACTTAACTCTTTCGTTTTAACCTTTACAGTTCTGAAACATGAAAATACTGTGTACTGATTTCATGAAGATGCCAGATGTGCCTTCATGGACATTTCCCACTTGACTTTGAGATGATAGGATAAAAGAATCATGAGCTAGATAATGACATCTCAAGGTTACAAAATTGCTGCCACAAAATCTTAACATAACTCTAGAAAGAAAGCTTCAAAGAAGCAAGGACTTTTTCTGTTTAATGTGGTGGTTAATTGCCAGTACCTAGGCAGAAACTTGCAGCCACAGGTTTTCAATGAGAAGGAATGAATGAATGTCATGGTAATTGCCCAACTTAAAACTGTGCAATTTCTTTCATCCCATAGCCTCACACAACCAAGTCCTGATGATTTTTCTTGAAAATGCCCCTTGTATCTGCCATTTCTGTTCTACTGCTTTAGGGCCTTTGGTGACTTCTATTCTTATCATCTCATATCTAGATTACAACAAGAATCTTCTTCCTCCTATTTGATTCTAGACTCTTCTCTCTTCTAACCCTTGTGGTACACAAACTACCAGACTCATTTTTTTTATGTATTGCTTTTGTCAAGTCCCCTCCCTGCTTAAGTTTTTAAGGCTCTCTACGGATACTTTATGGTCTCCAAGGCCTTGGCTCAACTGGTTCCTTGCATCTGAAATGCCTTTTCTTCTCCAGTCCACCTAATGGAATCTTAGCCAACCTTCAAGGCCCAGCTCAAGTTTTCCTTTCGAGTAGTCAGAGGGCTGACTACTCTAGTTCTCAGAGTCCCTTTCTAAAGCCTGCAAAGAAGAGAAGTGGAGAGAAAACAAAGCTGAGCCACCCATGACCCTTCTGCTCATTTCAAAAGAGGAGAACCTGGCACTCAAGGAAGGTAAGATTCTCACAATACCATTGAGTTGAGGGGCCAGGATCTAAATGGTGGTCTTACTGGCTCCTGAGGTGATCTACTGTATTATGCTACTCACTTGTTCTCAGACCATTCAGTCTAGATCACAAGATTTTTATTATTCAAGAGCTAACTAGGTAGTAAGTCCTGGAAAGCAGAGGCCAAACCTTTTTAAAAATGTTAAACTATTTACGTACCTTCTTTATATGCAGATGGGAGGAAAGTCACTAGATTGATTGTTTAGAGAAAAAAAATACAGAGGTCTGAAACTACAAGATGTCAATTACATTTGATTACATCAAATTCAGAGCTATGACTTATCAAAGGTTAACTATGTCAAATGATTAGTGTTGATTTCCCCATTCACAAATATTTAAAATAAGTAATGTTGAAGTTTGATGGCATGAAGAGGAAATATAATCAAAACTCACAGAAGTGGTGAAAGTAAGCTAGCCAGGTTATCCAAGTGGGAAAAAATCAAGGGAAAACTAAAACTAAACTATAAGAATTTGAGCAACAAAAGAAAAAAATAGATAAATGGAACTTCATCAAAATTAAAAACTTTTGCATGCCAAAAGACTTTATCAGAAAGGGTAAAGACAACCAACAAAATGGGAGAAAATATTTGGTAACCATGTATCTAAAAAGGGTTTAATATCCAAAATATAGGTTTTTTTTTTTTCAGTGAATACATATATATATTTTTTTGTGAATCAAACAATATATTACACAATATATTTGGTTCATAGTAATGCATTCATAAAGTATTTGTCCTTTTGTGTCTGCCTTGCTTCACTCAACATAATGTCCTCCAGGTTCATCCATGTTGCCATATGCTTTTTGACTTCATTTCTTCTTACAGCTACATAATATTCCATTGTGTGAATAGACCACAGTTTGTTTATCCATTCATCTGTTGATGGATACCTGGGTTGTTTCCAACTTTTGGTCATGGTGAATAATGTGGCTATGAACATCGGTGTGCAGATGTCTGTTCGTGTCACTGCTCTCAGTTCTTCTGGGTATATACCCAGTAGTGGTATTGCAGGGTCACTTGGCAAGTCTATATTCAACTTCTTTAGGAACTGCCAAACAGTCCTCCATAGTGGTTGTACCATCCTGCATTCCCACCAACAGTGAAGAAGTGTTCCTATCTCTCCACATCCTCTCCAACACTTGTAGTTCTCTGTCTTTTTTATAGTGGCCATTCTGATAGGTGTGAAATGATATCTCATTGTAGTCCAAAATATAGTTTTAAAAACTCCTTAAACTCAACAACAAAAAGACAACCAATCTAACTAAAAAAATAGGTAAAGGACTTGAATAGACATTTCTCCAATGAAGATATACAAATGACCAATAAGCACATGAAAAGATGCTCAACATCGCTAAACATTAGATACCACAATGAGACACCATTTCATACCCACGAGAATGGCTGCTATTAGAAAAATGAAAATAACTGTTGGCAAGGATGTGGAGAAAGGGGAACTCTCAAACATTATTGGTGGGAATATAAAATGGTACAGCTGCTGTGGGAAAAGGTTTGGTAGTCCCTCAGAAAGTTAAACATGGAATTATCATTAGTGTCAGTTTGAGATTCTTTACTAATACACCATATGATCTGGCAATTCCACTTCTCAGTATATATATATAAAAAAAATTGAAAGCAGGGACTTGAACAGATATTTGTACACCAATGTTTATAGCACCATTATTCACAATAGCCAAAAGGTAGACACAAACCCAAGTATCCATCAACAGATGAATGAGTAAACAAAATGTAGTTACATATACACAATGGAATAGTATGTGGCCACGAAAAGGAATGAAGTTCTGATACATGCTACAATGAGCATGAACCTTGAAGACATCATGTTGAATGAAATAATCCAGACAAAAAGAACAAATATTGTATAATCTTACTTAAATAACTAGAATATGCAAATTCATAATAATAGAAAGGAGATTATAGCTTAGCAGGATGGGTGGGCAGTAGGGGGGTGGTGGGGTGGGATGGAGAGTTAATACTTAATGGATACAGAGTTTCTGCTGTTTGGGGTGATGAAAAAGTTTTGGTAATGGATGGTGATGATGGTAATTATCATTGCCAATGTAATTAATACCACTTAAACTGTACATTTGGAAGTGGTTAAAATGGGAAATTTTATGTTATATATATGTTACCATAACAAAAATTTTAAAAGAAAAGAAATAAAAAGTCAACAACAGGTTTTCATCAGAAAAAAGACCATTCACTTTTAAGTACCTATAAGTTTCTCTACAGTGTGAGACCCCAGAATATAATCTCTCAAGACCACTTATATTATTAACACAAGCAGCCTAATAGAAAATACAGGATTTGGATCTGGACTTCAAGGCAAATAAGTGAGTGAGTGAAGAACAGGTAGGTATGCCAGACACAAGTGTGTGAAAAGGAGTAGAGGTGGACCTTCAAATGGTGTAGGTTTGGGGGAACAATGGAAAAGTCATTTGGCTGGAGCAGATGGCTCATGCAAGGACATAGGGAAAGTAAGTAGGTGAGAGTGGTAGAAGTCAGACTGTGACAAGGAGGAGGAGAATAATGCCATCAGCCAGCACTGAGGTGAGAAGGCCTAAATTTAATATCCTAAAGATTTTTTTGAAGAACAGTATGGAGTTAAGGTCACATATTGGTGAGACTCCAGAGGAAATGTTACCAGAGGCAATAATATTTTGCAGACCCACCAAAAGTGAATTTGCCCTGTAACTATAGGCCACAAGCAAATGCAAATTCAAGTCTTCCAGCTATCACAAAAGAATAACAATAAACGTCAAAAACCAAATAAATATTTTTAAATTAAAAAAAAAAAAAAGACAAATACACATTTAAAAAAACAAACAGGGGAGTGAATGTGGCTCAAGCAATTGAGCACCTGCCTCCTACATGGGAGGTCCCAGGTTCAGTGTCCAGTGCCTCCTAAAGAAAAAAAACAAACAGACAACGAACAAAAAACAATGAGCAGACAATGAGCACAAACAATGAGCAAAAACAACAAGCAAACAGACGAGAGAGCCATGGGGGTGAGGGTGGAGGAATTTAAAAAAGACAAACCCTAAGCACATATACACCCAAATGATATTAATAGCATTTCTCTCTACATTCATTGAGGGCCTAACATGTGCCAGGCGTTGCTTTACATGTGGGATTATGGTTGTTTATTCTTCTTCACACTTTTTTCTATTTTCAAAATTGTCCACAATAAACATTTATTATTTTTAAACAAAAAGTTAGATATACTTGCCTACACAGCCAACTCTTAAATACTGATAACTGTATAATGCAAATTTTAATTCACAATGAAGATTACATTTTTGGACAACTGAGAAGCAATATTTAGATCAGTTAATTTTAAAAATCACATGCAAGGCAGTTTTGAAAGGGAAAGCTGTGTTTTAATTGTAAGCCTTATTCAAACTATTTTTACAGTATGCTATGTGACAAACAAGGTAAACGATAACTAGGTCACTGGCAGTTGACAGGCTAGAACAAAATGTACATTAAAACCATCCTCCTCGCAACAATATGTATTGTTACCCTGAGGTCATATTTGATCTCTTGTGTTCTGACTAAATCACCATAGATGATTACAACATCACAACCAAAGGACTCTTGAAGCATGAGGCTTTTTTTTTTTTAAGTCTCTTTTGTACTGACTGCTCTTTCTGTCAGGTTGTCAGCCACTTATCTAACAGCTATCAGCAGAGGAAAGAACTGGCTGTCTTCCAGGCTGTCACATGGCCAGTGGCCAGAAGCCTATCGGGATTCAAAGTCCTGCTCCTGTTGGGACTTCATCCAGCTGTGGGCTCGTCACATATCATATGGGCATAAAAAAGGGTTAAGTCCTAAATCCAAAAGAATTATTTCTGCTCAAAGGCACTGTGGGAAAGTGATCATCTTCAGGCAGTTCATTGCCCCGTCCAAAGCAGAAAAAAGAAAGCACCTTGCACAGCGGTTAACCACCGTAGCTATTTTCACGGCAGGAATGCACTAACAGGTTAGAGCTTCTCCAGGATTTTAAATCCTTGAAGAGTTAGGGATTCTCTGGGATCTAGTTGGTCCTTCTTTAGCCAACCCTACCCCTGGAAGAAAGGCTCCTGAGACCAAGTGCTCTCATTCACTCACAGAGGCAGTGCAAAGCTAGTAAGTATCCATCCTGGCATTATAAATGCCAAGTGCCATGAAGGTTTCACATCAGGGAAAATGACGGTCTAATGGCAATATAGAGAAACAAAATAACAACACAAAGAAAATATGGATGACAGTAGCAAGAAGGTGGGGCAGTAAACAGTACTTAACACAACCTCTGGTCACTTAGATACCCATTCAATCTCCAGCTTTCCTTTAAAGGAAATGTCAACTAAGAGCAAAGTGCTTTCCTGTTCTGGACAGATGTGGCATCACAGGTTAATCTATTTTAAAATAAAGACAGGGTTGAGCTGGTCTAAATTAGAATCAATTGGCTATTGGCAATCTTCCTATTAGCAAACTAGGTTTGGCAATTATCTCTCACTGACAGGCCAGATCATGGTTGGAAGCACTTAAGAAAGGCTCCCATCTCTAGGAAATAATCAGGACATTGCATGTTTTTGCTGGCTAAAAGCCAACATAGGAAAAATAATATATTGCTAGCTCTATATACGGTGGAGCTACATTTCTTTTCAACTCTTGGTACATTATAGGTGCTATGTGGCTGTGGTTTTTGGGTATCTAATTCCATTCTTGAAAAGTTTGAGTGATGTAAGACAGGAAGCCAAAAGAAGTAGAGGGGGAAAAAGGTAGTTATTCAAAATACCTGAAGGACAACACTGCTTGATCTTCATCTGTAAAGTCTTCTCAAAATATAAGCCAGCATTGCTATCATCTTAAACTACAAAATTTATAGGTTTCTGACTAGAATTCTGGTATTTGGATGAGAGAATATTATCAGGATGGATATCTTATGAATTATTTTAACATTATTTTCAAAGATCATTTGATCATAAAGGAGGATAAGGGAAAAATTGTGTCAAATTAATCACAATTGGCACTCTCTGCCGAGAGGAACCCACATCTACATCTGGAGGTGCGTAATTCTGTTCTTTTCTCCCATTTTTCATTAAACTCTGTTCTTTTCTCCAGTTCTCAATAAATTCTTTTTACTGCCCTAATTTTTAAAAAAAATTAATCACAACTAAGAGAAAGTGTGGTAATTTGCTTCCTATTAGGAAGGAGCATAAAGTCAAGTCCCTAACAATGAATACAAACACATACATTACATTTAGCATTATGAAAACTTCTCAATCCATGTAATTTTTTTATCCTCAAATTCTTCAATGTCATTTAAGCTCTTACATTTCTGAGTTATAATAATAAATGCATACTTGAAGTATAAGAGTTATTCTTAGCACAAATTTATAGCACTATGTCAATTTTTAGAATATTCTTTGCTATTAAAAATACATTCCCCACATAGTAAAAAGCGATATTAACATAAAACAAATATACTCTTTGTACTTTTTTCCTTTGTCTAGCACAACCCCCAATCCAACCCCTATGTTACCATTCAAGTCTCAAATCAGGCATTACTTCCTCTAAGAACAGGGCTCCAATTCTCCCCCAAGCTGGTTTAGAGTTTCCTCATATTGCCTGGCACACCTCTTTAATATTGTAGTTAGCAGCTTCCCATCTGCCCTGCACCAAGTACTTTATATATATTATTGCATCTAACCCTATGAGTTGGGTACTTTCTTCCTCACTTCATGAATGAAGAAACTTAGGCTCACAGATAAGAAGTCAGCCAAGAAAGCAATGGTCAGGATTTGAAAATAAGTACATCTGACTCTGAGCCACTCTGCAATAAACACAGTGCCCATATTTATCACCTTGTGCCATAAACTGGTGGGAAAAGACGTGATTATTCATCTTTATTCCATGATCTAGAACAACGTCTAGCAAATTGTGGGATCCTGTTCGATAAAGAAACATAGTTTCTGGAGTATACAGAGCCTAACTTTAAAAACACCTGGTCAAAATGCTTAGTTAATGTATACCAATTACAGCACCTTTGTGATCTGTAGATTTACCTTAAGTTACTGCATCATGACAAATGTCATGACAAATGTGGAACGTACAATTTGTGTGTTCCTTCCCTAACATATCTATTTCCTGACAAAAAAAAGAATATAGCTGTATCAACTTTCTTACATCACTGTACCATCAAAAGTTCAAATATTGAGTTTAACACAAGACTGCTTTCTGCCTTTTCTGCTCTACTAATCCCTGTAAGATTTGCTGGTTTTGAAGGACAGCCTTTGACATTAACTCCATCCTCCTCAAGTCACTAGTCAAAGCAGTGATTGTTTCAGTTTAGAAACACATGGCCGGATATCGTCTAAATTACATAATGGTAGCATGACTAATTTCAATTTCTTTAGACAGCTAAAAAGTGAGGAATCCAAGTCCAAGGTAGAACATAAAATTTGCCCATCTATACAGTAAGTGCAAAGTAGAAAGGCTAAGAAGTTGAAAACACATGGAAAAAAACCTCTTGAACACAGTTGCAATATAAATCCGAGGGATTTTTTTTTTAAAACTCATAAACATCTCAAACTTCCCAGTTTTTGTGGTTTTTTGTTGTTGTTGTTTTTAGTTAGGCCAGTAAAAAGAATTTATTTGGGAAATGGGGAGAAGAACAGAGCTTACTGAGAAATGGGAGAAAAAGATAGAAATACACACCAAGATTTGGTGCAGGCCCCTCTAGGCAGAGAGAGCCTCAAACTTCCCAATTCTATGGGTAAAATTTTTACTCAGATATTCCAGTTTACGAATACAGCGTGTATCTCAGTGCCTGGTAGCTTAATTCAGAATAAAACTTTTGTTTATTTGCTTGTTTGTTTTCAACTTAAGATGATCACATTTCATTTTTTTTCAAAAGGTACCACTTGATATTAGGAGTTCTGACTAATTGTTTGGAATTAGCTCAGTTTCTAATTGGGAAAACTAAAACTGCATGAAGTCAGAAAGAAGAAATATAAATGCAGAACAAAAAAGACAACTGGGTACTTTAAATGACTAGTAAAAGGAAAAAACAAATTCAGTCCTACCAGACTTATGAGTCCCTTTAGATGATCTGAAATAGTGATAATTGTGTCAAAGAAGAAGGGAAGGATTCAAACCTTTTAAACCTTCACTGTGAAAGTATTTGCTTTCTGCTAGAGGATTTGCATACTGGTAGAACTGAGTTATACTTCTTTATAGTTTAATCACTGCAAAGTAAATATCATTTAGAAGAAATGATCCGATCTAGACCTACATGCAAGTTTAATTTATAGTAAAAAGATATATGAAAATTTTGACTATGAAATTAAGATCTTAGAATTCTGGTCCTAAATTTCAAAAGACCATGGAAAGATCATTAAAACACTACACATAGGGAGCAAATGTGGCTCAAGCAGTTGAGTGCCTGTCTACCACATGGGAAGTCCTGGGTTCGGTTCCCAGTGCCTCCTGAAAAAAAACAAAGCAAACTTGCAAAACAAATGATAACACCAACTCAGGGGAGCCAATGTGGCTCAGTGGTTGAGCACCGGCTACCTACACACAAGGTCTCGGGTTCATTTCCCGGCCCCAGGTACCTCAAAAAAATAAAAACAAAAACAAAAAAAAACAAAAAACACTACACACATAAACAATCTTATGTTGTTCTTATCTAATTTCCCACAAAATAAAAATTCTAACAATTATAACTGCTGTACTGTGGAACACTTGAGCAGCCCAGAGCCTGCCTGTTCCTCCTGCCTTTTCTTAGCTGTTTGATACTTAATCTGAATCTCTTTCCACATGTGTAAATCACGGGGCAACTCTTCAGAGTGACTGAACATTTACGTCCTTTCTAAATTCTAAAATATCCCTGGCTATTCTGATTCTAGTTCTCAAGACAAGGAGGACAACAGGTCATAAGGGATCAAGGACACCAGGACTCCCTTTCCTTGTTCCTACCCGCTACCTGGGAAGTATCTGCCCACGTAGTCCTTCCTCCTCCATGCCACAGCTACTGCTCTAATTCAGACCTACCAGCTGTCCCCAAACTCCGGGGTCCAGGCAAGAATATCAGTGTCCTGTCTTCTCCCTGCCTTAATACTGCTCCCTTCAGCAACTCTATCCTGTGCACTACTGCCAGACTGATCTACTTTTGTGAGCATATCACAGACCCCGAGACCAAACTCCTCACTGAAGCAGACACTCTTAGGAAGCCACTGCAGGCTCTCCTAATATCCTGCCCGACACCCTTATTTCCTACAGTTCCCCTCCATGCTGGCCGCCAGACAAACCAGAGTATTTATCATTTCTTGGACATAAACCCTTTTATTTTCCTCTCCCTGATTTGCTCTACTTTCTACTTTCGCAGTGAATGCTCTTCCCCCCATCTTCTTTTCCCCAACCTACACATTCCTTAAGTAATAACTACCACCTCACTCATTAGGCCTATGCTTATTGCTCCTTGTTGTCAAACCCCTCCTTAGAGGGGTCAGAGTGAGGTGTGGTGCTGGAACCCTCCAACTCACTCCCCCTCCCCATCATGCTCTGGCTGACCAGAATCACAATGCAGAGTAAGTCAAAAGGGACCTAATTTGGCTTTTTTTTTTTTTTTTTTTTTTTTTTTTTAAGGCTATCTGGTCATAGCTACCTTAGAGACTGCAGCACGCCCCCTCCCTTCTTCCCTTGATTTTATCTCAGAATCAGCACTGGATTGAGAACTATAGTCTCAAGCCCTCACTGCAGCTATAGTGGCAAGTCCAAGGGGGTAGGAGAAAGACAGGCTGGCATTCAGCTTGCTTCAGAGCAGAAATAAAAAACTGGGAGCCCACACAGGCTGACTTGGGCTCTCAAGTTATGCTCATACAGTATTATTTAAAATATTTTATCATTCATTATTCATAAACAAAAAAAAATTTATATTAGGCATGACTCTTTTGTACTTCTTTCAAGAAGTCCCGCAAACTGGCAATCCTGCATGTCCACACAGCAATGTCGGGCTACAGATGGGGCATAGTGCTCCCCAGTTCACTCAGGCCTCATTTCTCCCTATTTTCTTAAACCCTACTGTCCTCATTCATTTTTCCACCAAGTAGGCATTTCAATTTGCTCCTCCCAATGCAGAGGGGCCTTCTGTAATGTGAGCCACTAGATCAGCTACATCTCTTCCTGTGGGGAGGAGTGAGAAAACAACTGAAATTACCCTTCAAAGTTGACCACTATTTGGGATGGAAGGCAGCCAAAGACCTCGGCTCACTATGAGGGGGCTCCACTCCAGTCCTCCGTAACATACCTAAGGCAGATGTTGCCAATTTTCATCTGTAAAGAGCCAGAGAGTAAATATTTTCAGCTTTGCAGACCATTCAGTCTTTTTTTGCAACCACGCAATCCGGTCATTATAGCACAAAAGCAACCGTAGACAGCACATAAGTGGATGAGCATGACTGTATTCCAATAGAATTGTGCTTTTAGACTGAAATTTGAATTTTGTATAATTTTCATATGTCAGGAAATATTCTTTTAGCTTTTTTTTAGCCATTAAAAATTTTAAAAATCATTTAGTTTGTGGGCTATACAGGAGAGATTTGACACATGGACAACAGTTAAGATATTTTCTCCATTGTATCTTATATTATACATACTTAAATTTTGTATCTTATCTTTTGTCCCATTGCTCCTGTAACACAATAAACTCTTCTTTTTTTAAAGATTTATTTTTATTTATTTATTACCCTCCCCCTTCATTGTATGTGCTTACTGTGTGCTCTCTGTGTCTGCTCATCTTCTCTTTAGAAGAGGCACCAGGAACCAAACCCGGGACCTCCCATGTGGCAGGCAGGAGCTCAATCGCTTGAGCCACATCTGCTTCCCACAATAAACTCTTTTGAAGAGCTAAGACCAAGTCCTGTTTATTATAACTCTGGCTGATTCAGCTGTAATCTCTTTCAGAGAAAGGATTTGAGTTGTGTCTATTGAATAAATGCCTGCACTTGTTATTTTTCAGTATTAACTTCTTAAAATAACTCTAAATTGTATAACTATAATTCTTACATGTTTCCCAGATACCAGACAAATTATTATTCATTCTACTTCATCTAGGTCTCGATGTTAATATGCAATAGGACATAGGACCTTGATTCTTTGTGGTCAAATAAAATTTATACAATTATATATAAACATATACAATTTTCTGCCTTGATACTCTTACCTATAGAAAGTAGACTGAAGTTAAATTCCATAAAGATTCAGATCCATAAAAATAATCTCAAAACTGACTAATTCATTTAAAAGGTTTTTTTTAAAGCCATAATATCAAAGCATATAACTAACCTCCTAGGTTTTTCTATATTGCTCAGTTGAGAAACTGCAAAAACTAACAAAACCTTTCTTAAGTAAACAGTACAGACATTCAATGTAGATTTAAACTGGTTATATGTAGGTAAATATTTCAGAGACCAGCTGGTTTTCAGACATCACCTAGAGACAGGCATTACTATATAACTCAAATTTTCAAAAATACACTGGCATTTAAAAGTATTTTAAGTGCTTTGTTTTGGCAGCCAAATAACCACAAACTGTCACTCATTCATGGCAATTAACTGACAATTTATTATTTGTAAACCATACAGGAAATACTGCCCCTACAGCATATTTTTGAGGACAAAGTATTTCTTTTTTAAATATAAATGCAACCTAGAAATTTCTATGATAGCGGTCTAAAAATCCTTAGCGATTAACAATACTTAATGATTAATAGAATTATTAGGGGGAAAAGGGGATTCTATGGAGATAATTAGAACTTGATTTTTCCCCTTTAATGCATATGCTCAAATATAATATCCTTCTCTACAGAGGTACATATATAAAACCAAAAATGCTCTGGGGAATTTAGGAAATACCTAAGTGGGAAGAATGTGGGAATTTAAGGGATTAGGAACATAGTTTTGGACTCTAAGGAATAGATAAGAGTAAAAGGAGAATACAGGGAAAGCAAGGCTAAGGATGGGCTCAGTTGGGACTCTGCCTCGCTAGCATTTCAGCTGCAGTCCAGGCTTTCCCAGAGTAACTCCTGCTGTTCTCTGAGGGTCTCTCCTTTCTTGGATTAGTTGGCATAAAAGTGGTCAGCAAAAACAGGTATAGACAGCACTTCAAAATTTGACTTGAATTCCATAATATTTAAATTTCCCAGAAGTACTATTATTGTTCAATTCTTAAAACATTTTAATTGCTATGGGGGAATTAACTAAGAAATAAAAAAGTTCAAGAACAATTTAGAATATATGGGAAAAGTGGAAAGTAAGAATTATCTCCTGGATGGGGAGTGAGGACTTAAAAGATAACATTAAAGAAGTAAAGAAAGAAATGCTAGTGACCAGTTAACTCTAATAGGAAAGGAACTATCAACTACTTTTAGAAGCTTTATGGCAAGTCTTGGGTTTGGATAGCATATGGAATCTCCATTATCTGGTTCTAAAAATTTTTTTCATTGATAAAACTGTGCTATTCCATCAACTTCCTCATGCCATCCACTCACGAGGCCTGGGGCACTTCCTCCATCCTTCAAGCCCCAATTCAAATCCCATGTCCTCCACAAAGTTTTTCCTGAGCCCCTAGTAAACCATCATCTTTCCCTTTTTGAACAACTTAATCTGCATTCCTTGTAAGGTACTCACCACTGTCTACTATGCATCTTATGTTTTTGATGCTCCCCAAATACGGTACACAGGTCTAATTCATCTTATATCAAAGGGTACTTTGCAGGGAGCGGATGTGGCTCAAGCAGTTGAGAACCTGCCTTGTACATGGGAGGTCCCAGGTTTGGTTCCCGGTGCCTCCTAAAGAAGACAAACAAACAATGAGCAGACAATGAGCAAACAACAAGCAGACAACGAGCAAAAACAAACCAGCAGGGAATGGAGGTGGCTCAAGCAGTTGAGTGCTTGCCTCCCACATGGGAGGTCCTAGGTTTGGTTACTGGTGCCTCTAAAGAAAAAACAAACAGACAACGAGCAGATAGTGAGGGAAAAACAAACAAACAAACAAAAAGAAAACAAGGGGCAGACAACTAGCAAAATAAAAACAACAACAAGCAGACAACAAATGCAAACAACAAGCAAACAGATGAGGGAGCCATCTTGGGGGGGGGAGGGTACTTTGCACATAAAAGTTTTAGAGTTGTACTGAAAATATCTGTTGAAGGAATAAATTAATAGATAAACTCATTAGCCAATGAACAAGTACTTTAGAGTGCTAGGGAACTGTGGTAGGAGTTGAGAATAGGAAATCAAAGAAGGCAGAGCCTCTCCTCCATAGGAGGTTACAGGTCTCAAATGACTTAAGCATAAGTCAGTTTCCCTGGTTTTATATTTGTACCCTCCGTACATCTCCTTTGAGATACTAAATACATATTCAATTTTTAAAAAAATGGATAGTTGTGTAATATCTGTGCCCAGAATTGAGAACGTACAAAAATTAAATATAGATAATTGTCCTCAATGGAAAGTCCTAGTGATTTCATCTTTTTGGTTTCCAAGTTTTGGGTAACCTCTGTAATTCAATAAAAAGAAGCATGTATTAAACTGACTCTGGAATAAAAAGAATTTAAACACTAAGAACAAATTCATCTTCAAGTTTTCATCAGAACTCAGAGCTCACACATAATACACCTGCCACATCTGAATTTCTTGAAAAGCCATTTTCTTAAAGAAAAAGATCAGCCCAGCCCTGCATGTGGTGTTATGCCTCTTTTCTTTTGTTTCACATTGATCGTGTTATTAAATCTATGGAAGAAGTTAATAAAATGGTCACTTCTGGAAAATTGATTATTGAGCCAGTTAATGACTGATATGTAGGGCTATTAATTATCTGAAGTAAAACCAGCTTTTAAGTGGTGAATGATAACTAGTCTCCTGAAAGCTGTTTCTTGAATTAGGGCCTGGCATGTAGTTACTATTCATCAGACTTCAAAAGGAAGAAAGGTGGGTTTCTATCAGCCTTAAAAACAAAACAAATAAAATTACTAATTTCAAATGTCTGTGTTTTATTAGCTAAAAAATAGTTTATACAGCTGTCACAATGGCAATTATACTGTTTTCCACAAAATGATGAGTAAATTTAAATTTGGAACATAGAAGTACAGTGTAGCTGCAAAGGGCCGAGATTATTTTGAAAAAACGACTTCTTACAAAGGACAATCCCAACATGTACAGAAATAGAGAGAGCAGTACAGTGAATTCCAGTATACTCATTACCCAGCTTCAGCAATTATCAATTCATGGCCACCCTTGTTTGGTCTGCATCCTGCCTGCATCCCTCCAACCCGCTTTGCAGTATTTCGAAGCAAACCCCAGACTTCTATAATTTCATTTATGACTAGTTCCATATGGAGAAGGGCACAGACTTTGAGTCAGACAGACCTGGAGTCAACTCCAGGCTCTACCAACTACTGCTGTGTGACCTTGGGCAAGTGACTTAGCTTCTCTGAGCCTGTCTTCTGCCTGTAAAATGAGGGTAATCATCTCTGCTGCTCAGGATTGCAGTAAGGAGGAAATGCCATAGTGTAACTAAAGAACTGCTAAGGTGTGGGCACACAGAAAACAGTCCATACACAGCAGCTAAGGTTATTATTATGCACTAGCATATTAAAGCAGGACTTATGACTCATTTCCAGTAAGGCTCACAAAGGACAAAATATGTCTCAAGTGTCCCCATAGTTTAAAACGAGATGCTGAACTCCCCGTACTGACTGGCAGAGAGCAACTGAAAACTGTTTTGTGAAACCCTTCACCCAATATTCACCTCCAGGAGCCGAAGGACAAAGAGGTCCAGAAAACCTCTTTGAATAAAGTTGCTGGGTGTTGTGGGCTTGGCTACCACCCTTCCTGTTTGGAGGGAGGGGGGCTTTCCTGTCACCTTCAACCAAGAGAAAGGAGATTTTAAGAGAGGCCCTCAGAGAGTCTTTCTTGCATGTTCTGGAGACTGTGGGTGCAGAGATGGGTATCTGACCCACACGGGCTAAAAGCCAACATCCAGCAGCTAGAGGGAGCGGACCATGGGGACAGCAAGGATGTGCCGCTCTGGAAGCAGGCGCTGCTGCCTGGAACCGCCAGGAGTCTTCCTCCCCTCATCTGGGGCAGGCCCAAGTGGGGGAAAGGAAGATTTATTTTTTAATAAAGATCAAAGAAGGCATATTTTGTACTGAAATTAGATCCCTCTTGACTAGAGGTAGTGAGAGAACTTTTTGTAATCTAAAAGTGACAGAAAAAGTTACAGGAACCTGCCCATTATTCCAAAGGGGGAGCTGGAAGAAAAGCTTAAGTCGTTTTTTCCTGCCCACCCCCATCATGTTCAATCCTTTCAATATAATACTTTATTATTATATGTTCAATAATCGAGCAAAAACAGGGGAGTAGATTATACAGATTAATGTAGATTATACAGATTAATGAAATGTAGATATCAGCACAAACAAAGACTCGGTAAATTGTATTAACAATGTATAATCAAGTATTCAACTATGTCACTTCTAACTAGAATAAAACTTCTGGAGATTTATTAGAAAATCTGTTTTCTTTTGCTGCCTTTTCTATTTTCAACTAATTGATAGCAGTTAAATGATGCTTCCGTGAAGGATTCTATCCTCTTTTCCTGCAAAGAATGGAACAAGGAGGCGGGAGTGAAAGTTGTTGCAAGACAGGGACAGAGGAATAAAAGGGGCAAGAGTCTGTGTCCCAAGGTTACAGAGAGAGCAGCTCCACGTGCGGGACCCTGAGCGAAGCACTGCAACACAACTTAAGGGGCCAAGAGGGACATCCTGCCCTTAAAGGAGTTTGGGTTAAACACACAGCAAGTGAGAGATAAACATACCGTCTTTTGGAGGAGGGAAGGCAGTGGGAGAAGGAACACAAAACTGAAAACAGCCGAAAGTCTGGTAGAGAACCCTTATAAAGGCTATGGTGAAGTCAGGTAAAGCAAATTCATGGCTCTTTGGAAATTCAGATCTTAGTCAGTCAGTGCTAATAAAATATACTACAGACTGAAGCATTCCTACACTGGTTTTGGAAGCTCATTCTATGTAAGATCAATATTTCTTTTGGGGAAAGACTTACTCGTTTCTTTCAACATGGAAGCACTATACTGACCTTTACAATAAAATGTGTGATCTCTGTGGTTGCATTTAGAATTATAAGTAGGCATAAATTCATTCTTGCAAAACATTAAATGCCAAACCAGAGCTACCCCCACTTAACTTATGGGTTGTCCAAACAAACGCAACTCTTTAGCAGCAATAAGGGTATCCCTGTGCCATCCACTTATACAAATACAAGTTACAATCCCCATTGTAAGAATTTAGCTTATGGCATAAATTCTAGACAATACAGTCCTCTGTTTCAGCACTAACTAGCCACAACCCAAGTTAGCCACAGAACATACTGTGCATGGTTTATAGAGTGTTCAGATTTCTTCTCAGAGAGGTCTCCAGTGTGTTAATTGAAATTTCTGTTGCTATCATAGCACAGCTGATAAGACTATTTCTTGTTAGATTGATAATGATGAAAAGTTAAGTCTAAACTTTAATTCTGACCTCCTAAAACTGTTGGAGTAATTCATTACAGTGCAAGTCAAAGCACTCACATTTATTTTTGGTTATGCAATCATGGAACTGATTATTTTTCAAATAAAAATCCAGGGAACTAGATTATTTCCCAGAATAAAAAGTAACAAGCAGTAGTTTGTATGTGTGTGTGTGCACATGTGCATGTGTGCTTTGCCACTGTTTTCCATCTGGCAGCCATGATATAACAGGACAACTGTAAACTGCATTCTCACCATTTAAATCTATGAATAATGCCCAGATAATCTACCATGACTTACACAAGAAATTAATTGCAATGTGGAACTGATTACTCCTCAAGCTCAACAATCAGTCATTTATAGTAGATTGATTTTTCAAGGTAATTTTAGCAATTCAGGAAATATCTTGAATGGAAGGCAGGAAGAAATAACATGCAAAGAAACAAAACAGTTTGTTTCCCACTGTTAAGTTAAAGATAGATTTCTTAATGGTTTCAGTTCTGCTAGCCTATAATCAACAATCCCTCAAAATAAATTACAGCTATTCTAAGCCAGCTGGTATCTTTCATTTAACTATGATTCCTTTTTTTTAGGTACGGGGGCCAGGGATTGAATGTCAGACCTTGTATGTAGGAAGCTGGCGCTCAACTACTGAGCCACATCGGCTCCCCTGAGTCGGCTTTTTCATTTGTTTGCTTGTTGTTTGTTTTTTCGTTTGTTTGTTTTTAGGAGGCACTGGGGACTGAACCTGGGACCTCCCATGTGGGAAGCAGGAGCTCAATCGCTTGAGCTACATCTGCTCCTCAACTATGATTCATTTTTACAATGAATGTCTACTTCAAAAGAATCGACTTCATATATGAACCACCACCCCTGCACCCCACCACCACCACCACGCCCAGGGCCACAAGGCTATATAGGTTAAACAGAAGGCAAAGGAAAATTGAGGCACACCTCTAGGTAGGACAAAACAGTAGAGATGATTTCCCCCTTGGAGGCAACAAAGTCCCCTGGATATAAAGGGAAGAAGAATTTCCTTTCTTTCCCCTTCTTATCCTAAAGTCTGAAAACTAAACCCCTAGAAGCACATTTATCTAAGGACAAAGGAATAATGAGACTTCCCCAAGGGGAGAATATAAGAAATGACCATTAAGTATTGAAAGTGACTTTTATTTATTTATTTATTTATTTTTAAAGATTTTATTTATTTATTCATTTATCCCCCCCTTGCTGCTTGTGCTCGCTGGGTCAGCTAACCACGCCGTGCGGGCGGGCTTGCCTTCACCAGGAGGCCCCGGGAACCGAACCCGGGGCCTCCCATATGGTAAACGGGAGCCCTACTGATTGAGCCACAGCCGCTTCCCAAAAGTGACTTTTAAATAAATGTGCCAGAATTAATACATACAGATGGCTGTTGGCCCCTTCAAAGTCATTATCTTGGAAATTATATACTTATTCCAATGATGCTGTTATGGGCCCTTTGGAATTTTTTTCAGAGCCTGGAATTTTCTACATCCTTTAAGCTAGAGCCTGTTCAGGTTGGATTTAGTAATTGTCAAAGGGCCTCCGAATTTAGTTGTGCTTCTCTCTAGAAAGCCTCTCCTCACATCCTAAGTCTAGATTAGATGACTCCTCCTAAATGTTCCCAGAGTAACCTATACTTGCCCCAAGCATGGCGCTTTTCACTCAATATTGGAATTGCTTGCTTATTTATCATCTGTCTCCATCACAAAACTGTGAAGCAGGGAAATTATCTATTATTTATTATGTCCACAGTCCTAGCATAGCACCTAGAAAATTATAGATGTTCAAGAAATACTGACTGATATAATCCACTATAGGACAAATGTTTGGAAGACTGGGAGTGCCTTCATTATTTACCCTCCCCACCCTCCTGAGAAAAGAGCACCACACTTCTCTATCTGCTTATACATCTCTACAGAAGGACTGTTACTTTGTATACCTGGGGGGAAAGTAGTTAGATTTTGGATGATTTTCATTACTTTTTTATGTAGAGAGAAAAACAAAACTCATGATTACATCGTCACACACTAAATACTGACAACTTTTTCCACTCCCGAGTATCCAAGCATAATAAGGTCTTACCTAGTTGCAGTATCTTTATAGTATCTCTGTAGACTTTCATCACCAGCTTGAAATGACGATAAAGTGGGTAGCACAAAACTCTTCTTCCAAAAGACACCAGGATTTCATTAACGTTAGTCCAAGTCTGTGAAGTGCATTTAAAGAAGTAAATTTCCATAAAATATGTTACACAAACATAAGCACATAATGAGTTGTGAACCTATTTTCCATTAAAAAACTGTAAGTTTGGGTTATCAAGTAGAAACCCCAGAAGCTAAGAAGAAGAGAAATATATAAACATGAATCGAGACTCTTTTCGTACACCTTACAATAAAATGGTCAATCTTTTATTTTTTTTTTTAAGATTTATTTTTATTTATTTGTCCCCCCCCTTGCTGTTTGTGCTCGCTGTGTCTATTTGCTTTGTGTTTTCTGTGTCTGCTTGGCTCTCTTTTGTTGCGTTATCTTGCTGCGCCAGCTCACCGCACCGTGCGGGCCATCAACACATCGCACTACGTGGGCCTGCTTGCCTTCATCAGGAGGCCCCGGGAATCGAACCCAGGGCCTCCCATATGGTAAATGGAGGCCCAGCCAATTGAGCCACAGCCACTTCCCAAAATGATCAATCTTGGTCTGTAATTTCTCACCCTATAGCAGCCTATCACAAATGCTCCTTAAAATCAAATATGTAGCAGGAAAATTTTTAAAAGTCTTTTAAGAATTACAAGTAATCTAAAACACCTGGCATTAACAAAAAACAGAGGCACATAAAGGACATTTTTAAATGATACATGTTTCATGTTTTTGTCTTTTAGGACTATTTAAGATACCATAAATAAACGATGCAGAACTCTTTAGTGAAGTATGTTCACTGCCCTACTCCCACTCCCAACCCCCCCTTTTTTTTCTTTGTTTCTGGCATGAGTAAATACAAGATATTTACTTGAGTAATTTGATTTCACTTATCAAAGAGAAAACAATACTACTGATTTCTGAAAAAAGAAAAAAAACAAAGTTTTTTATCTTGAATGGTATCAAACTGAGAAACTTACTGAAAACACTAGAGAAAGGCAATTTTCTAGGAAAAAGATTGTTTTTAACTTTTATCTGATATGCAAAGTATAAAAAATGTAAACTATATATAAAAATTAAAATATACAATTAACACTAAGGGAGCATCATAATTTCTTATCCTTAACACAATGAGAAATCTGACTAAGAATAATGAGTATTGGCAAAAAAAATAGCTTCTATCTAAAAAGAATTCTGAACTTTAAAAAATCTAGCAAAAACAAAATGCTTATAAAAGTTCAAAATAAGCAAAACATGCCTGCCAATTCTAAATTATCTCAAAAGCAAAATAAAACTTTCAAAATCAAATCATAAATTGGTGAGTTTTCATGTAGATTTTTAAAAACAGAATTAATGAAATTATCTAGCTACCAACTACTTTGCGTTAAACATAAGTAATTGATGTAATTATTACAAAAAACAGTTCCTATATTCTATGCTGATCATGGCAATTTATAGAAGCCAGATGAAGCCTAGAGAGCATGGCCTCTCCAGTTTTAACATGCACACGAACCCCCTGGAGGTCTTGCCACAGATTCTGATTCTGATTCTGATTCAGGGGGCTGGGGTGGGGCTGAGATGCTGGCTCTCTACCAAGCTCCAAGCCAAGGATGCTGGTCTGCGGGCCGTTCTTGGAGAAGTAATGTTCCTGTTTATATCTTAACTATAACTTGGACAAAGTGATGTCGTAAAACAACCTTGACTTTACAACTTAGAATGTACTATATCTAGGATTTAAGCTGGAAAAGAGAAACATCTATTTGTCTTCATTGATGATTCAATTATCAATGTTTAAACTGATACTTTTTAAAAAGCATCTAGTTTTAAATACTATTTTGATGTAGAATAGTTTGTTCAAAACTAGCAAATTTATAAAATGCCATCCTTTGATACCAGTTGTAGGACCTAAGACAAATTATCCAACTCTATGATCTATAAATTATAGTTTATATCATCTATAAACTGTAAGTTTCCTCACCTGTAATATACCGTTAATACTTACCTCGCAGACTTACTGAGAGGAATAGATGAGGTAATATATGTAAAACGCTTAGCACAGTCCCTGATGGTCAATAAGTGGCAGCTCTGGGCCCCAATATAAGCCACTTACAAACATGCCTCAAACTCCGCCCCCGACACCTCCCCAACAAACCATGTCTTCATTCTTTCTCCAAACTTCTCCAGCTACCAAACTGCCCTACTTAACTTCATTAGTATACTATGGTTAGAATAAGAGTAACAAATGGAATCAGAATTTTATTCAAACAATGGAAAAATTTGTACATTGATGCTTCCACTTTAAAAAGTCAAGGAATTGCTTGAGTTACCCAAAATGAACAATAACAACCACAGAAAAATAACCCTTTCATCAAACAAAATCTAAACAATTTCAACTGGTAATCATACCTCAAACCAGCAGAGTGTTGGACTCAATTTTCTGATATTCCATGAAGATTCAACCTTTTTTTTTTTTTTGGAGAAAAGAGTCACATTATAAGTAAAGGCACTTAAAAATAAAGCAAACATCCATTTACTCAAATAGTGTCTGAGTTATTAGTATCTGAGAATTAAGAGGTGTTCATGGCTGCAGAAAAATAATTGCTTTACTAATGGAGAGGATATCAGAGACAAGTTTCTATCTACTTTCCCTGTGATTTTATAAAATAAAGCTTTTCCACAGATAAGAGTACCAGATAAACAGGGGCTTTGAAGCTAAAAATTAAAGCAAAGTGATGATGACTCAATTTCTGTCCTTCTTAAATAAGTTATTTGCCTCCCAAATATTCTATAAATAGTCTAAGTAATCAAAGATAATGTTTAAGTATTGTCTTTGACACTTAAAAAGCTGTTCAGGGAAGCGGATGTGGCTCAAGCAACTGAGCTCCCGCCTACCACATGGGAGGTCCCGGGTTCGGTGTCCGGTGTCTCTTAAAGAAGACAAGCAAGACAGCAAGCTGACGTGATGGGCTGGTGCAGTGAGCTGATTCAACAAGATGACACAACAAGAGACAAAAGTTGGAAAACATAATGAGAGACACAACAAAGTAGGGAGCAGAGGTGGCTCAAGTGATTAGGCGCCACATGGGAGGTCCCGGGTTCAGTTCCCTGGTGCCTCCTAAAAAGAAGACCAGCACACAACAGACAGACACAGCAAATGCAAACAATGAGGGGTGGGGAGAAATAAATAAATAAAATAAATCTTGAAAAAAAAAAAAGCTGTTCAAGAAATTGGCTCTTCAGAGAATGCTTATGAGATTGAATAAATCTAGAGGTCTAGAGGTTCCAAGACTTCATGGTTTCAAAAATGCAAATACACTAATCATGATTCTTCTACTTCTTTTATTTTAATCTATAATTTCCAATTCTTCGCTAAGCATATTTCTCAGAGACTTAAAGACTTCTGATTATTCCTATGCCAGTTGACCTCTGGACCCCAGCAGATATGCAGTCAACTCCTACTCTTCAGTTCCTCAGGCTTCTTGCACTGGACAACTAACAAAACGATGATGATGGACCAGCCCCATCCCCAGAGCAAGGAGCATCTTCACCTGCAAGCAAAACAATCCCATTCCTCTGCCCCATCATATCTACGTCCCTTCTCAACAGAGTGGGCATCGTTCCAAATCCCTCAAGATTGAGGAATGAACAAAAGTAAGGAGGGAGTGTAACCACTAACTAAAGCAGATTTATTGTTATTGTAGTTATTATCTTGTGTTAACTGAATAACTTGTAACATTGATATAAAAATAATTTTTAAATTAAAAAATGCAAATAGAAGAATAAAAAATGGTACATTTTTACCAAGTGTAACTAAACACTCATTTTTTCGAGCAATAATACCAAGCACTTTTTGTCAAAGAACACGTTCTCTCCAATATAGTCTTTAAAATATAAGTAGGAAGAGGACACCTTTTAAGATATAACCTTGATACACTTACATACATATTAACGTTCATTTTTGAGTCAAATGCAAAACCTCTAGAGTCACCTTAGAAATTTTCAGAATCATGACGGCAAAAAAATTGGCATATATCAAATTCTAATTCTAATACTTTGCTAATGCTATGATATTGAATGACTAAAGCGATTAAGTAAAAGTATGTATGTTATGATCCAATGTAAATATACATACATATGGATACATGTGCACACTGAAATAAGACTGAAAAGAGATATATCACCTTGTAACAGTAGTTATTTCTGATGGCTGAAATTACAGGAAATTTTATTTTCTTTGAGTGTATATTTTTCCTTTCAAAAATATGAAGTCTTTGTGCAATTTTTAAGAGAAAAGAATATACTCAGGTTAAAAATAATCCCTTGAGCAAGGAAAATTATAAACAGGTGCAGGTGCACATTAACTAGAAAGGCTTTTTGGGTTTTCCAGACTTTTTTATATACTCTCAGGGATATAAGTGAGGAAAAAGTGAAGCTCTTCATTTACAAAATCAAATGTGGTTTAAGAGATGTAATACAATCTATAGTATTCTAAAAGACCACTTAAGAAATGATAATTTACTTTACAAAACGATTTTTACACAGGATTCTTTTAGATAGCAAAAAAGATATGATTTACATTTTAAAAATCTGATTCGTGTACAATTTTGCAGAAGCACGTATACTGCATAAATTGCAGGACACTTGTAGGTAAATGCTAATATTCCTTTTTTTGGAAAATGCTATCATATTGCATCTGCTAACTGAAGGCTTGGAAAAAGAATATAGATAGGTAGGTAAAGTTCACCCCCTTGCCAAGGCCAAGCGTCCTGTGACAACAGCCCTCTTCTGTGGCCAGTCATCTCCTAACAAAGAGATACCCTTCTTCTCCACCCTCAGCTTTCATTCCTTAAGCTTTCCCACTCTGCTATTTGGTAGAGACTAATGCCATGAGACAAGAAAAAAAGACCAAGCAAGCACTATGCCTTTATGCTAGTACCTGCCACTGACCCACACATGTACCCTTGCCTCGAGCATTCCTTAAATAACTAACTGCAACGGTTTTACTCTAGACAGGAGATTTGATGTTTTAATATACTAATGCATTAATATAGATTTAATCACAGTGCAGTAATCTATGTCAAGATGCACACACACGTGCACTTACATTCTTCTCTCCTTCGGTGACACGTGTTTCATAGCAATAAGCCAGGAGGATATCAATCAAGCTGTAGTACACTTGACGATGGGCTCTCTTATCCAGCAGGTAAGATTTATTGACAAATTTTCGTAGCTGATATTTCTCTTCTTCAGAAAAAGACACTAGAAGAAAATGTTTTTAAAATTAGATATTTCATTTTGTTTTGTAAAACTCTCAGTGTGGAAGGTTTGTCAAAAATAGAACTTTGATTGTAGAAACTGAAATAAAAAGCTATTTTGAGTTAACTCCAGTATATAAACAACCTTTTAACTAGTTTTCACGCTAGTTTTATTAAGGGCTCTGCATTTCCTCAAACCCTAATAGGTCTAAAAAAGGAGAAATTTCTAAATATGATCTATACCTTGCAAACTTCTCCATGTCAGTTAGGAGTTAGCTAATTTTTATAAGCAAGCTGAATATTCCACATGTACCTTGCTCTCTATACAACCACTCCCTCACTGATGGACATTTACTTTGCTTCCAGTTTTCTGCCACTGCTAATAATACTGCAATAAATGTTCTTGTCATATGTTCATATGTCCTTGGATACTGGAGGTTTTAATTCCATAAAGTAGATTCCCCCAAGAGTAGATTTACTAGGTCAAAAAGTAGGTTTCTTAGAAGAGGCTTTACTTAAGGCTACAATAGCTCTCCTTTCCAACAGTCACAAACAGAAGAGGCTCCCTTTCCTATGCATACCTCCCAATCCCCCGCGGCAAGAAATGTAACCGCGTCTTAAAAACCGTTTCCAGTTTAATGGCTGTAAAGTGACTGTGGTAAGCAGCATTCTAAGATGACCCCGATAAGCTGCACCCTCATGTGGGGATGGAATTTGTGACTTGCTCTAGCCAAATAAATATGGCAAAGGCAGTGGACAGTCACTACCGCCATTACATTACGTTCTTAGCAGACTGGAGCCAGCTTTGAAGAAATATGTGGCCATGTTGTGAGAGGGCCACGTGGTAAGGAACTGTGGGGCCTCTAAGATCTGATAACTGCTCTCAGCAAGAAAGCAGGGACCTCAGTTCTTCAGACATGGGAATAGAACCCTACCAACAACTGTATGAGCTTGGATGAGGCCCTGAGCTCCAGAAAGGAACACAGCTGCCTACATCTCGATTACAGCTGTGCGAGACCCCGAGCACAGGACCCAGCTGAGCCGGTCCCAGATTCCTGACCCTTGGAAACAGTGAGATGATAAATGGGGGTTTATGTCCAGTTGCTGTGTGTGTGGTAATTTGTTAGGCAGTAACTGATAGCTAGTACAGAGACATATCACTGTTACTTCCAATAGTGTTTCTTTAACTATAAACTTTGAGCATCATGTTCGTTGGAAACTTGCATCTGTTCTCCTAGTACCCATTTCATTGTTTTGCCCACTTCTTTTTTTCTATAGGATGGCTTATCTCATCAAATTTGTAAGAACTCTTTGCATATTACACATATGAAACCTAGTCATCTCCTCATATCTACAGCTTGTCCACTGACTTTGTTTATGGTATCTTTTACCGCTAAAGTTTTTTTGTTTGGTGGCTATGGAGTGTTTGTAAATAAAATTAATTTTTTTCAAAGTTAATATACCATATAGGAGGTCCAGGGATCGATTCCTGGGGCCTCCTGGTGAAAAGCAAGCCAGCCCATGCGGTGAACTGGCCTGAGCGGAGAGCTGGCCCATGTGGAGTGCTGACCCATGTGGAAGTATTGGCCCACGTAGGAGAGCTGGCACAGTAAGATGACGCAACAAAAAGAGACACAGAGGAAAGACAATAAGAGATGCAGCAGACGAGGGAGCCTGAGGTGGCTCAAGAGATTGAGCACCTCTCTCTACTCCGGAAGGCCCCAGGATCAGTTCCCAGTGGTGCCTAAAGAGAAGACAAGCAGATACAGAAGAACACAGAGAGTAGACAGCGAGCACAAAACAACAGGGGTGGGATATAAATCTTTTTAAAAAGTTAATCTGATGGAACACTTGAGACTGCTGCATTTTACTCTCTGTAAATTTTACCTAAAAAAAAAAGTAAATAAAAATTTGAAATACAGGTTTAAAAAAGTATTTATTTTTTTATGTAGCCAAATATGTCCATCTTTTCTTCTACAGGTTCTGGATTTATAGCCTTGGTTAAGGTTTCCCCCAGCCCTGGATTGTATATGAAGTCTCTTAGATTTTCTTCAAGATTTATTGTTTCATTTTTTACATATAAGCCTTTAATCCATCTGGAATTTATTTTTTCATATGTTTTAAGATTTCTGTTTATTCCAGATGAATAGTTAATTGTACCAAGTCAGTTTACTAAGTAATCCATCTTTTCCCACTGTATTGAACCACCACCTTTGTCAAATAGCTTTTCTTGTTAGAAATTATTTGAAAATATTTTTACATTTTGTCACTATTGTGAATACAGTGCTTTTCCCATTTCTAGTTGATCAAAGAGAGAAAAGCGATTTCTTTTTAGAGAGACTGAAAAAAAAGACTACTTTACATCTACGTTGGTAAGGCAAGCAAGTGCGAGAATGGCTCCTTCTAAGTCTCCTTTGAAGTAAATGATAAGCAAGATATCATAACAGAGTCTCTCAACATAAAGTCTTCCTATTGCTATAGACAAAAGACCACACAACATGCTTTTTCTTCAATTATTTTCTTAAGGTAACATAACATAAGCATTATTAGTTCCTTGTTACTATACAAACAAAGTGAAATACATCTTGTCTTAGAGCACAATTTACAAAAGAGTAATAGCTAAACCCATAGCAGTACTTAGGTCCTCACTTTTATAAGACAAACATGGCCTACCACTTGTCTTCGAGCAATTTTTTTTTAAGAAAGTAAGCATCCAGATATGTAAAGTTATCTCTAAATAAAAATGTTATCAACCCTTTACCTCACAAACTAATTCTTAATTTTCCTTTCATGCCCTATCAGAGAACCAGTTTCAAATTTACTTTAAAAATGTTAAGCTCAGTAAGAGGAGCATTCAGCTTCTAGGTCTGGTGTTTCCTAACAAAGTAACATCAAGTCAAAATGCCTTTCACCTCTTTTTCTCCAGCCTTTAGGACTACCCATTATATTTAGGTACAGAAAGGCTAAGCTGTTAAGACAGAAACCCAAAAATACAGTGTCTTGAATAAGATAGGAGTTTCTTTTTCATACTGCTCTCCTGAGTAAAGGATCCAAGGTTGCTGGGGCAAGAGCATCCCCATCAAATGACTTCCATCTCTGGGGCCAGGATAGCTGTTCCAGGTTTTTTCCATTTTCCAGTCAATGGGTGTGATGGTTAGGCTAATGTGTCAACTCAGCCAGGTAATTCTGTCCAGGTGTTTGGTTCAGCAAGCACTGGGCTAACTGTAATACAAGGACGTTTATGGAATTTGGTCAACAGTGAGTTTACTGTGTGGATGGCTGATTACATCTACATCAATCAGGGAGATTACCATCCGCAATAGCTGAAGCTTTTATCCAATCAGTTGAATGCCTTAAAAGGGGAAGTGATTTCAACATTCAGAGAGAATTTCCCAGCTCATCTTTGGACAGCCAACTTCTCCCGGAAACTTATCAAGTACCTTCATTGGACTTTTATAGGAGGCCCTGGTTTGCAGCCTGCCTGCGGAACCTGGACTTGTGCATCCCCACGGTCATGTGAGAGACTTTTATAAAATCTCATATTATTGACAGATATCTCCTGTTGATTCTGTTTCCCTAGAAAACCCTGACTAATACAATGAGAATAAGAAGAGGATGGCAAGTGCCTTCTTAAAGACTTGACCCAGAAATCGCCCTTTATCACCTCCACTACTCTCCATTAGCCAGGACTTAGTCACATCCCCACACCCAGTTGCAAGGAAAGAATGGAAAAGTAGACTCTAGCTGAGCCATCCTGTGCTCAGCTACAACTCAGGAAGGCCTCTTACTTAAAGAAGTGGAAATGGGAGAGTAAAAGACAAGTGGCTATCTCTGCCACCTTTTCAGGGACCAAATATTACTAAACTGCCTTTTTAACATTCCCAAACCACTCTCTTGATAGCAAATTACCCTGGCTCTGCTCAAGGAAAAAGACTGCCTTTCTGCTTATCAAACTTGGCAAAAGCCAGAAGGAAGAGCATATGATTACTTACACATGACGGACCCTTTTGACATATAATTTTCCAGACTTACTTCTGTCCTTTCTTATGAGCCTTGAATTTAACATGGCCTCTTTTTGTTTTAAAGCTTCCAGCAGTTTTGAAGCCTGTCCTCTGGAAAAATATCTTAAAGACACTTAGCTTAAATTACTAAAAGCAATATTCCTTCTATTCACTAAAATATACTAAGTGCAAAAAACAGGATTTTTAAAATATATGTATATAATTATTTTTCACCCTTGTGAAAAGTCCTATTTAAAAAAATGAGAAGAAAAAAGAAATGTATTTATACAAATATTGTTCATATAAACCACAAAGAGCTCAAAGAATACATTTAATTTGCTGGCCAGCAAAGTAAAGAAATGTGTATTTTTTTAAACTTAATTATTTAACTTAAATAATGCAGTTGGGTATCAGGTGAAAAGCTCTTTAAAGGCTGACATTGAAAATGAAATTAATAAGATAAATAAACTGGGTGTCAACTGTCTCATTAAAGGACTCATCTGAAGATCCCTTAATTTAAATAGAAGCTCTCGGTTCACTTCAAGTGATTCAATTTAAGAAATCTGTTCAAGAACATACTCATTTCATGATAAAAGTATACCCAACAAAGTATTTTAAGATCCCCTGTATTTAGTAAGAAGGTTTGCCAGAGACTATTCTCTTAGGAACTGTTTCTGAGATGTTTATTAATTTAGCTAATAGGCAAATGCCAGGTGTTCATGATGATGATATCTCACAAGACAAAGGCTTTCTATCCTAGTTGACTAATAAAGATCTCTGCCTCCATGCAATTCTGAATCACAGAATGAGCATGCCTATAACCATTTAACAAAACCTGAACTCACCTACAGGTTTATTCCTCCATTCTTAAGTAATAATACCTGCACATGTATAACGATTTTTAAAGGTTGATATGGGAACTGTAGGTTCTGACGTTACATTACTCATGTGTAAGTGCATCAACATATATTTTCAATGACTGTGTACAGAAGAAAAGTGTATTTGAATATACTTTTCTGAATTCTTGGATGCTAGGTGCCCCTAAAACATCTTAAAACACCATCAGCTTTTTCTGAGTGTTCTTAAGTTGCATTTTGGACTAAGTTCATTAATAATACACAAACATTTAAATTCTGAATCCAAACAAAGAAATTAGGGATGATAAAGAAGAAGAACAAAAACAACCCATTACATGTATCCATTACATTTAATTGAGAAATGTATGTATTTATTCATCTGTGTTTAAAAAAAAAAAAACAAAAACAACAACCCAGGAAGTCACTAGAGAAACCAAAAGTCTGAGTTCTCTAAAGCCTTTTTATTAGAGCTGTAAATCATATCACCTAGAGGGCAACTTGAGGAGGTCTGCACACAACCCAGGTCTAAGCGAGCAGCGGTCCTGGAAATAACTACCGATTCGGTGCCAACAATACTTGGATGATTGCCACCACGAGCAACATTTGTCAAGCGTTTGTATGACTTAGCTACACTACAAAGCAGCTTTGCTATATAGTTCACAACATTTTGGTTAATTAGACTTCTAAAAATAATCTACAGTGAAACAAAAGCCAGCTAAATGCTCAATTCATTTGGGGAAGAAATGATTGTGTTCGCATTGAAGCATATGGCTCAGGACCATCTCCCAACATTAAAAACCCCATCAACACCTTTGAGAACTGCAAAGGGGCTCCCATAAAGGAAACATGTCAGTCAGAAGGTCTCTTCTCCTCCTGAATATTTCCTAGTTTTTTTACTTTTAAATCTTCCCTTCCTCTCTAGAGCCCCTTCCCGAACAGACTTGTCTTCTCTGGGTCAACGACTAAATCATTCACTGTCTGGCTCCTCTCAGAGCAATGCAAATGTGTCTACTGCACTGTACACTTACTGGAAACAGATCAAGGGAACCAGAAGAAAATGTGCTGCATTCAAACCTTCAGCCTAAATGAGAAGCCCTGCCATGTTACAACTTTCAAAACTGACACTGACAGTTACCTCTACAAACACTGAAGAGCTCATTGGTGCCAAACAGGATGTCCCTGCTAGGGAGTTCATTGACTATAAATGTTATGTGGTGTCATAACAAGCAATAATGTGCCAAGATTCTTGGGCTGAGATTAACCACTGAAAGACAACATGGGAAATGTGGTAAGTCCATCCTCATGAAACCAGAGCTCAGTGGGAGCACGGCATTTAACACTTCCATTTACAAGCCTTTGGGGAGGAAAATCGGGATCATTACAAAGCAGAAGATGTTAATAAAAGTCTCAGGGCTGCAATGAAAATGACAAGAATCATAACCAAGGCAAAGATAGGGACCACAGTTCATCACCTAAGACTTATCTGGAATTCAAAACAAAGCAGGTTAATATTTTATGATGAAGGATGAATCAAAATCCAGCTGTCAGCTGCAATGGGATGTCTGGCTGCCAACATCTGATTGAGGAAGCGTGAAAGATGTAACACCCCAGTGCTATGATTCAGAGAAGTGGGCAGAAAGGAAGGAACAATAAAGGTGTATGGGGGAGATACACAGTAGCACCATGCTCCCTGCGTAAACAGGGAACTTCAAAGTTTATTTCTTTTCTCTCATATTTTATCCTGGTTCAACACAATTCAATATTTTCTTCCAATTCTGTTTGTTTCAAAATATCTGAACAAGAAAAAAAAACACAGAAAAGTATCGATAACAAAGAACTTTCACTTAGAAAATTGTAATTTCACAGAGAAGCCATTCAATTCCTGGCTCTCCTACCACTGATTTTTCTCATTAATAATATCTAACATTTATGATATGCAAAAGATTTTATATATGCTATCTTCTTTAATCCTCATGACAACTCTATGAGAGGTAAGTATAATAGGATTTCCACAACAACCCAGAGAAGTTGCAGAATCATACAACTAGTCTGTGGTAGAGCAAGGAGTTAAACTCCAAGCCCCATATTTAGTTTATATCCTGTACTTAACCCTATAAGTGGCATATTTAGAAGAGCTCAAGTTCTCCTGCCTTTGATCCCATGCCCTTGTTATTTTTAAAGCTAATTTTTAGAATGAATTGCCATGAAGCTTAGTAGACTATGACTGTTTCTAAAGCATCCGTCTGAATCTAGATAAAGGGTCAGGAGGGCCAGTGGTTAAAAGGACAGACTGGCTCAATCTCTACTAAAATTACACACAGGAAACTAACTCAAAGTATTGCTGACACAGAAAACAAGAGTAAGAACAATCTACAATTGATCCAAGTGGAGCAAATCAGCCTTCTCTTGATTTTTAGGGCAACTAGCTCACCCTTGTGGACAAAAAACTCATCGACACAACCACCGATTTCCTTTCATAGCACCTCATTAAAATGCTGCACAAAAATTAGGGAAACAGATTCAGACCAGTTGATGTTATTGATGATTTAAGTCTGAGCAAAGTTTCTTGCAGAGCTACGTGGAATAAACAGTTAACTTTCTAAATTGCATTAGCAATACTGCACCTAGAAATTTGCCCATGTAATGTAGGCAGTCTCTGAAAGATTCTTAAACTCGAATCAAATATAAAACCTAGGTTCTAATGGCAACAACAAATGTATGAAGAGTCATTATAAATGCATTAGAGCCAATACTCTATTTACTAAAAGATTACAAAAGTAATTTTTCGAACAGGTAGCACTAGTCTAAACTCTAACAAAACCTAAATAGCCTAGCCCTTCTCAGTAATTCTGAGAGTGTTTTTACTTTAAAACTTTTTGACAATCTCATCTAGCAAAAGCCAATCCCCAAAATATTTACTACAATATTTATTTCTTCTATAAATATTTACTGAGTCCCTATTATGTTGCAGGTACTATATTATATTAGACCCTGGAAATATGGCAGGTAAGTTAGACAAAGTCCCTACCTCTAAGATGCTTTCATTCTTGTGGGGAGAAATAGTGAACCACTCAATGAACAAACAATAAAATGCTGAAGTGTGATTATTTCTGGACAGTAAATCAAAATAGTATGATGCAAAAGAGACCATTTTGCTACTTCAGATTGAGTGGTTAAAGAAGACCACTGCATTAATTGTATTAGCAGAAAACTCTAAACAATCCAAATGTCCATCAATAGTAAACAGCCCATGTATCTATCTGTCATGCTACAAATATCCAAAAAGAGTACTCGGGAGCCATTAAAAGATTCAGGTAGATCCATAAATATTGATATGGAAGATCTACAAAATATACTACAAATTGAAAAAAGCAAAGTAAAGACAGAGTATATATGAGGCCAAATTTCTTAAATTAAATATATTTAGATATGGGCATACGTATCAAAAATATTCCAAAATTGTTAGCAGTGATTATGTTTAGGAAGAGGAAGCAGCAGTGGGGAGATTCTATATTCTATTTAACCTATCCTTAAGAATGTTTGTCTGTGTGTATGCATGACTGTATGTACTCCTTTCATTTAAACATTAAAATTGTATTTTAATACATAAATAAAAGCCAACCAGTATGATAGAAAGCATGCATCTTCTATTCTTGATCTATCTGAAACTGTTAGAATTTTAGCTTCCAGACGTAATATATCAACCTCCCATTTAGAAAGAGCAGTAATAAAATGACCATCTAAGAAAGGCTCTTTGCAGATAACATTTGTCTTAATGTTAGACATGGTACAGCCATCTCTTGTGGCTCATAAAACTCCTCAGTTCAGCTTTCACACGTAAAAGTTGGTCCACCTGCTATCTGTAAGGTATAGAGGAGGATAACTATTCTCTGCTTCCTCTTAAAACCACTTGTGAAAATTGGGAAGGACAATTCAAATTCATTCAACAAAGGGAGTGAGAACTGGGTCTTTGCCCACTATTACTAATACTCAAAATCTATATGGACCTCAGAGGAATGCTCAGGTCTCTCAATCAGATTACTTAGTAACTACAAATGTCCTGTGTGTTAATTTCCCTAAATTTACTACAAAAAATTAAAATCTTTAAAAAGGACTTGTATGATTCAAAAGGAAAAAGACTTCAAAAGAGGTTTCCAGGACAAATAAGTCTAATTACTCTGTGGCATTTTCCAGTCAGGAATGAAGACCCTTTTTACAAAACTAGCAAACCAAATCATACCTTAAGTTTATGAGACAATTACAATAGTATGCTTAATAAATAGGGAGGGCAGCAAGCAAGCTTGATATACCATCAGATTTTAAGATTAAACAAATGAATCTAAATTTGAATTTCTTACCTAATGCAGCAAGATTGTCTTGCTCCTGACACTTTCCCAAATTGGCCATCATTTCTGAATATTTATCAGTCCACCAAGGATTATACTTCAAAATCTGTTCAACTGCCTCATCTTCAAAAAAGTCAGCTCTGGAAAAAAAAAAACAGAAAAGAAAACATTGAATGGGCTTGTTCCATAAGATTAGGTTGGTTTTCATTTTTTTAAAAGTATACCTCAGCTCATCACATTTACACTGGAAAGATAGGTTGTTAATTCTAAGTACGATTCAAGAAAAGATCAAGTCCTGTATTTACTTCTTTTGTGGTCCCCAATCACTGTAAAACAAAAGGTAAGCAGGTGACTAAAGGAATATTTGAGGTTTCTGAGGTCTTTAAATAGAAAGTACATAAAAGGCTATCAGTCTTACTCCAAAGCCCCACCGTATATGCATCATATTTTTAGCATGTGCACTCATAGTTTCTAAGGTACAATCTACTTTACTTAGCTATGCTAATGTTAAAAATACCTGGATTTTAAACTACTGAAAAAGAAAGACAACCTATGTAGAGAACAGAAAACTAATTTTCCTGTACTTTACTTCCTCAGTCTTAACTAGAAAAATAACAGTTACATTCAAAATATACCTCTCACTCTCAGAGGACACATTTAGAAATTACGCTATCTTGCATTCCAAGTTGGAAATTGGTATTCTTGGGAAAAGAGTAGCAAAAAAGTTGAACTCATGATGAAAAATTCATTTATAGTAATACTTCACTTAATTAGAAACTCAAGGAATTGATTGTTCTGGTAAATTGAGTTTTCTAGCAGATAGTTTTATGCCTTTAAATGCTTTTCCTTTCAGTTGAGGTGTTGAAACTGATAATTTACTGAGTTCTTCATATATGCCTGGCACTGCACTAAGTTTTTTTCACCCATTATTTCATTGAATTCTCATACCATCACCATGGGCAGGGAGAATGGTTAATACCCTCATTTTATAAGGATAGAAGCTGCAGCTCAGAATAGTTGTGTATCTTGGCCTGGGTCAGAGAACCAGTATGAAGTGTGGCCAGGATTTGGATCCACTTAAGTCTTACTTCAGAATCCAAGCTCTTAAACAATAGAAATTTTCCATTTTTACTCTTGAGGAAATAAAGTACACATTGGACAAAACTGAATAGCTAATTTCTTGGAATGGAAATTCTCAGTATTATTTCTATCAGTTGTACAAGGTATACGAGACTAGGATGAAGGAGTCGCTTTATAAATGAATCCTGTTAAGAGTCTATTTTCTTATTAGCTGTCTTTCTCTTTAAAGTGAAGGAAAACTTTTTGAGGTTCTACTATAGACTTTCATCCACAAATCAGGGTGTTAATTTTTCTATGAAAGAGATTCAAATATATTAAGAGGAGAAAGATAATGGCTAAAATGCTAAATAAGCCATTTATTTAAGAAAAAGTATTGATTTTGTGCCATGTTCCAAGCTCCAAATTAAGCAGTAGGGTTACACTGATGACAAGATACAGACCAGGCTGTCCCTCACAGAATTTACAGTCCCATGGGAGAGTCAAACAATCACAGTACAGCATAAGTACTACAATCTAGACAGGACAAGATCCTGTGACAAAATAAAATTGGGACAAGAGGCAGAATTCCTGGAGAAAATGTTATCTGAGCCAATAGCTGAATGATAAATAGCAATTAACCAGATTAAAAGAAGGATGGGAGAGAGTAGTCTGGGTTGAAAGAACAGTGTAGCAAAGACTAGGAAACAAGAAGGCACACTTAAGAAACTGTTTTTTAAAAGTTGAGAGAATCACTGAAAATAGTTTGCGGTATTGATCATAATCTTAGAAGCCACGTTAAGAATCTGGAAGATATTTATCCCTAAGAACAACTGAATGCTTCCAAGGTTTTACATAGGGGGCTGACATCAGTGTGCTTTAGAAACAGCATACTCACTGCAGTTTGGAAAATGGTTTAAAGGGACAAGCCTGAAAGAAAAAAAAGTAACTGTGGCCTAGAAGAGGATGGTGGCAGTGGCTATGGAGCAAAGTAGGTGGATGTGACATACATCTAGAAGCTAGAATCCTCAAGAAGTAGGAGTGGAGGGAGCTGGAGGACTAAAGGCTGAAGACCAGGCTTCTGGCCTGAATAACTTAGTGGACAACAGCGGCCTTTGTTGAAACAGGAAGACAGGAAGCTAACAGACATGAGTGCAGAGAGAGGGACTTCTGTTTGGAACAGGGCTTTAAGGACATGTGAATAGAGACCTGTCCAGCAGACAGATGGACATACAAGTCTGATGCTTGAGAGACATGGGGTCAAGAGCATCTAGACAGTTACTGAGGCCAAGGAAGAGGCCAGATCTCCCAGGGAAAACTGGCATGTTAGAGGAAAGGGCCATCAACAATGGAGTGCTGAGCACATTTCAGGCAAGCATAGTAGAAGAAGAGCTCATCTGAAAAGTTGCTGTTTTTACCCCAGGGGGGGAAAAACTGCCTTTGTAAAATAGTATTTCTATCACCTCCACTTCCCCCCAAAAAAACTTAAAAATATTTAACAATGCAGTCAAACAAGATGAACTCTAGTAAGGGAGTCTGAGGAGGGCTTCTTATGCTAGTTTGGAAGGTAGGGTGCAAGGACAAGTAAAAGTTATTTAGGCAAAGTTGTGCAGGGTGAGAAAACAGCTGGCAAAAGAATACCATCTGTATTAGTCAGCCAAAGGAGTGCTGATGCAAAATACCAGAAATCTGTTGGCTTTTATAAAGGGTTTTTATTTGGGGTAGAAGCTTACAGTTACCAGGCCATAAAGTATAAGTTACCTCCCTAACCAAAGTCTATTGTCACATGTTGGAGCAAGCCCGCTGCCGACGTCTGCAAGGATTCAGGCTTCCTGGGTTCCTCTCTTCCCAGGGCTCATTTCTCTCTGGGCTCAGCTGCTCTATTCTCTCCACAAAGTCAGCTGTAAACTCTCAGGTGAACGGCTCATCTCTCTTCCCAGGGTCTCTGCCGTGTCTAATGGAGCCTTCTCTCCTTCCTCACGTATCTGCTTCTCTGTGTGTTTACTTGCCGGAGCTCCAATGTTAAAACACTCACCTCCCTTCTCTGCAGTACGGTTTCCTGTGAGTCCCCACCTACCAAGAGTATGGGGACTCAACGTCCTACTGACATGTCCCAATCAAAGCCTTAATCATTATTTAATCAAGTAAAAGTGAAACCTCTGAATCCAATATAATCTAATATGCTCAGAGGAACAAACCAGTTCACAAACATAATCCAATATCTATTTTTGGAATTCATAAACAATATCAAACTGCTACCCCATGTATCTTGCTTTTTCCCCGTCTGTGAAGTTTCCTATGTCATTAAAATTCTTCATAAACAATTGTCAGTCACTGCAAAATACACTCCCTTTTATGAATGTGTATGATAATTAACTGACCCTCTTCTAGAACAGTTAATTTGTTTGCAATTGACCTCTATCAAAATAAACTTCTGAATTAATTTTTGGAAAAAAATTAAAAAGAATACCATGAGTAAAAAAATAGTGCATGAAACAGTGTGGTATGGGCAGGGAAATATACAAGTCTATTATTGCTGCAGCAGAAAATGTGGGCAGAGAGTGGCAAGAGAGGCTACAGAGTTAGGCAGGGTCCAGGCTGGAGAATTCTTGGTGCCAGACTAAGGAGTTAGGAGATTACACTGTAAATACAAGGAGAACCGAGTAAGGAATTAAGCAGATTTTCATTTCTAGTACATGAGACATCACACTGGTGGTTTTATGGTTGATAGGTTTGAAGAAGGCCACACTGGAGGTAGGAATACCCATCAGGCAGTTAGGAGAAGGCTACAATAAGCCAGGCAAAGAGGAATGCCATAAAGAGACAGAATATGGAAATAATAAAGAAATAAATGGTATAACTTCAGGATTGATAGGATGTGTGGGATAACAAAGTAGCAGTCAAAGATGAATCCCAGATTTCTAACCTGGGTAACTGGAGTGAAAAATGGGGCACACAACCAAGTCAGAAAGACTTTCCAGGTAAAATGATGAGTTCAGTTTTGGATATGTTAAAATAAAGGAGTCAGTGGGCTGTCCTGTCACTCTAAAATCCCTCAAACTGCCTTTTCTTTTTAAGTTATTATTACTACTACTACTACTACTACTACTACTACTACTACTACTACTATTTAAGGAGGTATTGGGGACCTCCTACATGGGAGGCAGGTGCTCAACCACCAGGCTACATCTGTTCCCCTGTTTTTTTTTTTTTGTTTTTTTTTTGAGGTACTGAGGGCTGAGGATTAAATTTAGGATCTCGCATGTGGGAAGCTGGTGCCCAACTACTGAGCCACATCGGCTTCCCTGAGTTGGTTTTTTTCATTTGTTTTGCTTGTTGGTTGTTTTTGTTTTTTCAGGAGGCATGGGGAACCAAACCTGGGACCTCCCATGTGGGAGGCAGGAGCTCAACTGCTCAACCTCGGCCCCCCTGGTACCACCCCCCCCAATTATGCACAACTATGTGATTATACCAAATACCACTGATTGGACACTTTGGCTGAACTGTATGCTTTATTAACATGTATCAATAAAATTGATTTGTTAAAAAAGTAATTATAATATGCTGGGAGTGGACATAGCTCAGTGGTTGACTGCCTGCTTCCCACATATGAGGTCCTGGGTTCAATCCCTGGTACCTCCTAAAAATAAAAATAAAAATAAAAATAAAAATAAAAAAAATATGCCAACTACTAAAAATAATTTGCTTTGGAAAGAAAAAAAAAAAAAAACACCCTCAGAAAAAAGACTACTACAGAATGTTTCAAGATGTCTTTAGTATACTTGAATATAAAAATAATATCCAAAAGGTAATTAAAAAATGGCAAGTAATGGATAATCAAAAATAATCAGGGAAGCGGCTGTGGCTCAATCAGTAGGGCTCCCGTTTACCATATGGGAGGCCCCGGGTTCGGTTCCCGGGGCCTCCTGGTGAAGGCAGGCCCGCCGCGCGGCATGGTTGGCTGACCCAGCGAGCACGAGCAGCAAGGGGGGGATAAATGAATAAATAAATAAATAAATAAAATCTTTAAAAAAAATAAAATAAAATAAAAAAAATAATCAGTGTTTATGATTGCCTGCTACTTGCCTAGCATGCTGCTGGGCTGCAGAACATTAAAAAAAAATCACACACACAAAAAATACAATTTTATTGTTTGTTTTTGTGAAAAGATTTTCTTTTCTTTTTCTTTTTTCTTTTTAAAGATGTTTTAAATTACAGAAAAGTTACATCAAAACTATAAGAAAATAACAAGAAAAGGAAAAAAACCCAAAAAAAAAACCTATAAGAGATTCCCATATACCCCACCCCTTCCCTCTCTCCAATTTTCCCCTATTAATAACATCTGATATTAGTGTGGTACATTTTTACAACTGATCAACAAATATTGAAGCACTGATACTAACCATAGTCTATAGTTTACATTATGGTTTACACTTTGCACCGTGAAATTTATAGGTTTTGAAAAAATGTATAATGGCATGTATCCACCATTGCAATATCATGCCAAACAATTGCAATGCCTTAAAAATGCACTATGTTCCACCTATTCTTCCCTGACCCTCCACTCAGAACTCCTGGTGACCACTACCTTTATATCAAGATTACAAGTTCTTCCATTATTACAATACTAAGAAGTCTACTTTAGTCCATGGTTGCATTCCCCCCTTAAGGTTGTTCATTCCTCAGTCTTGAGGATTTGGGGATGGTGGTGCCAATTTAAAAAAAAAATATTGCACATTTATATTCAGATTCAACAATAAAGGACTTCAAAAATAATAATAATCCAAGTCATTTATGTGTGCTTTTGAAATGTTTAAATTGTCTATACAATAAATTTACCTCACTTACTGTATTCTGCTTGGGCTGAAATTAAAAAGTAGTTTTCTTTAAGCCTAACATAACCTTGACAGCATAAGATGATATAATGACTTACAAGGACAAGTCAACTAAAAATTTGTAATACCTTACGTTGGTGTAACACACAAGAAGTAAGATATTACAAATTACATACATATATTACATGTTTATATATGTAATTTATAAACATAAATATGTAATAAGTACATACAATGTATTATCTGCATAATAATTAAAGTAAGCCTTTTTCCTCAACTAATAACCACAAAAAAGCATTGAGCTAAAAAAATTTTCAATTGAAAATTTAAAAGAACTTGATTTGTGTTTCATTTAACATTAACACATTTGAGTGAGTGAGTCACCTAATATAAATAATGAGTAATGAGTAACACAAAAATTACAATCAGCCAAAGTCTGACTGCTACCAGAAAAGTCACAAAGAACCTTTACCTCATGACTCCCACTTTCCCAATTTAGCCCATGACTAAATTTAAACCACTTGCATAAGAAGAACCATTCCTTGAAAAATGGAAAGAACATTTCATGCATACTATTAAAGAAAATGAGCTTCTGGATAAAGAAACAAAGAAGATGGAGATAAATAAGGCTACTTCTAATATCACACTTCTAACTATAAATTCCAATTTCCTAATTTTCCCCGGCCATATAGTTATTCTTCTAGTTTGAAAAGAGAAGAGATAGTCAATTCTAATTAAGCTCCCTCCCATTTGAAATCTCAGACTTTGTCAAGTTCATTCTGTTTTCATGCTTGTCCAAGAAATTTGCTGACAATGAAATTTCCACTTTAAATATTCAGCATGATTTTAAATGGGTTTCTTCAAATTACTCTTCAGTGGGCCTTTAAAACCATACTTGGAGCGATAAAGGTAATTAGAAATGGCAATGTGAATGGAGTTGAATCTCTAGGATGTCCTCCAAAATATAACATATCCTGCTCTTACCCAGTTTCTCTTAGGATGTTGAACAGTTCAACCATTTATCGTTACACATCATTCAATGCATTTGCACATTACAAGATATACTCTGCCATTCCAATTAGTATCCTACTGTGTCACAGGAGATAGAATGTTAATCACAAGAGCAACAGTAGTGAAATTTAAATAGTGTACATGAAAAGGAAAGACAAAAATAGCAAATGCAGAGACTTTTCAAGTCCTGGCCAAGCCATTTAGCAGTGTTATGACCTTAGCCAAGTCCCTTAACCTCTTTTCCTCATCTGTTATGAAAACTGAATTAAATAATCACATGAGAGAACTTGATAAGCAGGAAGCACTATACAAATATAAGGAGATATGACTATTATAGCTGCCTCTAACTGTTTGTAAATTGTTGGCTCAGAGCTAGGGAAGAATAATTGAGGTCTCCATCAACATACAACACCCATCCTCCATACATCCTATGAGAGCCAAGTAGACACAGAGGCCAGGTGACAACTGCCTCTTTGCAAGATGTGTTGCTTTCCCAGTCAATGAGAGACATCACCATATGTGCTTGTTTGAGTTATTTGTGGACCCCAGAAAATTCTGTTCTTAAAGTGAACCCTTTCCTGTGCCTGTGAACCCACTGTAGATGGGACCTTTTGATTAGATTCAGTTAGGGGACCTTTTGATTAGATCGTTTTGGTTAAGGATCTTTGATTAGATTGTGGCACCCAGGGTGGGTCTTAATCCCCTTACTGGAGTCCTTTATAAACTAAAAAGCTACAGACACAGGAAGACAGCCACAATGACAGAGAGAAGCCTTCCAGATGTTGATGAACCCAGGAGAGAGAAAAGCCACAGATGAAGCAGCCTGGAGTTGAAACAACTAGGCCCAGAGGAAAGGGGAGAGACTAGCGAACCCTGCCATGTGCCTGACTGCCCACAGCTGAGTTCAGGGAAAAAGTGAGGCTGGAGGGGAGACCATTGTGCCTGTCACGTGGTAGGACTCCAGTCTTGATTACAGGTGGTAGGAGTTAGCGTTAGTGCTAATGTCAGGAAGACCCAGTAACAGCCAAGAAATGCAGTACCTATAGATTCAAATTCTTAAAGAAACTGACACATTTTCATTGATGTATACCATTATTCAAGACAGAAAAGAAGTGAAATGTTCTCATGAATTTAGTGTTCTATTTTTTTCAGCCTGGCAAGTACAAAACTTAAAGAAGTAGGTAGGAGAGCTCTGTTGCTGGGAAGGACAACTACAAAGCAACTTCTTACACAGATCACACAGGTGCAATGGTAATAGGTTAATTTGAGTGTCAAGGCTTTGAGTCGTCATTCACGACTACAGTTCAAGAAGCACATTCTTTCTGCAGAGTTAAAAAGACACTCAAATTTTGAAGAAATAAATTCCAAGTAAATTTATTTCATCCTCAAAAAATATGATACTCACAGGTAATGATCAGGATCAAATTTGGCCAGCTCAGCATCCAGTCGTTTCTGTCGTCGTTCTGCTGCAGGTGTGAAATCTGGATCCTTTATATCAATAACATCACTCAATTCATCCTAAGAACACCCAGAAAAGAAAGAATAATTGCTATTTTAATGCTATTTAGCATTTAAAATTTAAATTTTGCACAAAATGCCCAAACACAGGGTGAATATAATTGAACAGTAAGTAAGCCATGATACTATCAATGACATTTAGATTCAAATCCAGCAAATGTCTGTTTTGCCAAGCCTTGGTAAAAGCTTTCACATAAATTATCTGATCACAACAAACAAATTGATTAGCATATATTAAGGCTATAAAGGTTTAACATTAAAAAAAACAGAATGTAATAAACTACTGTAAGCAAGCAGGAACATTTAATTCTCCATCCATTCCCCATATGCCCCTAGAGATTTGAAAGTTAGTAAAGTAAGAATGGTTTGAATATCAGACCTACATATAGACTTTCTATTTGTTTCTTCTAATAGTCTAGCTCAGCTGGTCTCAAATAAGAATTACCATACCAGATCATATGTTACATTATGAAGAGAGTGAAGATTTTCAAGGGCAATTTTGTGGTATACGACGTTCCATCTGAAAATCATAAAAGGTAATCCTAAGTAATATTCAACTCTAATGTAGCTGTCTTTCCTGAGATGGGTACATGCTAATATGTTTCTTAAGCAGAATCTTACAGAATACACATATATTAGGAAAATTGCCTAGGATACAACTTGGTTTTTATTCTTTTAATCAGAATTATGAAGTAAAGAAACCTTATAAATGTAATAAATTCCTAAAACATATAATTTCATACACCTTTTTTTTTTGTTTCGTCAACCTTCCCACTCCTACCACCAAACCCCCAAGCAAAGAAAGTACAGAAAATGGAAGAAGCTTAAGGGATATTCACTGAAAAGAAATCAAGGGAAATAACTTGGTAGAGTTGTGGAGGCAAATTGTTAAGACAGATTCGTAATTACATTTTCAGGCTGGTGCCTAATCAACAGGCTTAAAGTAAATTACTATAATGCAGAATCACTAAAATTAAAGTGTACTACACTGAAGTAGAGATACTGGGGTACAAACTTCACACACAATTAAAATTTCTGCATAATAAAAAAATCTCTCATCCCTTCCAAAATCCATTTAGTTTAAGAAATATCAAATATATTTAATCTAAGCACATTCTATTTCAATAAAAGTGTTCAGAGACCTTTTTAGAATTCATTTGAGCATCCAGAGCATCTTAACACTTCTAAACATTCTGGGAAAACTTACAAAAATTTTCATTCCATGCTAAAAGAAATTTAAAAAGACCTAAACAAATGGAAAGACATTCCTTGTTCATGGATTGGAAGAATAAATATTGTGAAGATGTCAATCTTGCCCAAACTGATTTATAGATTCAACGCAATACCGATCAAAATCCCAACAGCTTACTTTACAGAATTAGAGAAGGCAATTACCAAATTCATCTGGAAGGGTAAGTGCACCCGAATAGCCAAAAGCATTCTAAAAAAGGAGAGCAATGAGGGAGGAATTTCACTGCCTGACCTTGAAACATGTTACAGAGCTACAGTGGTCAAAACAGCATGGTACTGGCATAAAGATAGACACATCGATCAGTGGAATAGAATTGAGAATCCACAAATATACCCTCACCTATACAGTCAACTGGTTTTTGACAAACCTACCAAGCCCACACTGATGGGAAAAAACAGTCTCTTCAACAAATGGTGTTGGGAGAACTGGATATCTATAACCAAAAGAATGAAAGAGGACCCCTATCTCATCCCCTATACAAGAATCAACTCAAAATGGATCAAAGATCTAAATATAAAAGCCAAGACCATAAAACTACTAGAAGAAAATGTAGGGAAACATCTTCAAGACCTTGTAGTAGGTGGTAGTTTCTTGGACCTCACACCCAAAGCACGTGCAACAAAAGAAAAAGTAGATAAATGGGACCTCCTCAAAATTAAACACTTTTGCACCTCACAGGACTTTGTCAGAAGGGTGAAAAGGCAGCCAACTCAATGGGAAAAAATATTTGGAAATCACATATCTGATAACGGTTTAATATCCAGGATATATAAAGAGATATTACAACTCAACAATAAAAAGACAAATGACCCAATTAAAAAATGGGCCAAAGACTTGAATAGACATTTCTCCGAAGAAGAAATACAAATGGCAAAAAAACACATGAAGAAATGCTCAACATCACTCATGATTAGGGAAATGCAAATCAAAACTACAATGAGATATCATTTCACACCTATCAGAATGGCCACTATGAAAAAGACAGAGAACTACAAGTGTTGGAGAGGATATGGAGAGATAGGAACACTTCTTCATTGTTGGTGAGAATGCAGGATGGTACAACCACTATGGAGGACTGTCTGGCAGTTCCTAAAGAAGTTGAATATAGACTTGCCATGTGACCCTGCAATACCACTACTGAGTGGTATAGGAACTGAGAGCAGTGACACGAACAGACACCTGCACACCGATGTTCATAGCCACATTATTCACCATTGCCAAAAGTTGGAAACAACCCAGATGTCCATTAACAGATGAATGGATAAACAAACTGTGGTCTATTCACATGATAGAATATTATGCAGCTGTAAGAAGAAATGAAGTCATAAAGCATATGGCAACATGGATGAACCTGGAGGACATTATGTTGAATGAAGCAAGCCAGACACAAAAGGACAAATACTATATGAATGCGTTACTATGAACCAAATATATTGTGTAATATATTGTTTGATTTAAAAAAAAATTTTATATGTAAAAAAAAAAAAAAAAAAAAAAATTGCATTCCAAAAGTTCCTTTGCATTACACCTTTCAGAGACTTGGAATGTACTTTCCTATAGAAATACTATTAGAAATAGTAGATTCCATGCGAATATTCTCGCTGTCCTGATTTTGTGATTATCAGGGTAGGCTAAACATTTGCTATATTAGAAACCATGCATGTGTCCCCAGACCTAGTTTTTCTCCCTAGGCCTGGTTTTTGGAATACTGGTGATAAACTAAGCCTGATTTATTATATGACCATCCCGTATGGGAAAAGACTGTAACTTTGAGTATTTTTGGTCAACCTTAAAAGATACAGCAGGGGGACAGATGTGGCTTGGGTGGTTGGGCGTCCATCTCCATATGGAGGGACCTGGGTTCAATCCCTGGGACCTCCTGGTAAAAATCAAAAAAAAGAAAAATATAGAAGGCGTGTGGGCCACCAGGCCCTGTGCGTGAGTGTGCCACCAGGCCCCACAAGTGGGTGAGACGTCAGGCCCCGCACATGGGTACACCGCCAGGCCCCATGAGCCACGCAGCAAGATGATGATGTAACAGCAGAGTGACACAAGGGAGAGCCAAGAAGAGACGTGCCAAAAGACCAGGAACTAAGGTGGTGCAGGCAGTAGGACACCTCTTTCCAGCATCAGAGGTTCCAAGGATCGAATCCCAGTGAGGACAGGAGGAGAAGGATGGGAAGAGAGGGCAGGAAATAGACAGAGTCTCCCAGCAAATGGACATGGAAACAGCAAAAACGGGGGGCGGGGAACAAATGGATAAAAGTAAATAAATAAATAAATCCTTTAAAAAAATGTATAGGGAAGGAAGATATGGTCTATAGTTAGTAGTAATACTTTGACGATGCTCTTTCATGATTTGTTAACAAATGTTTCACAACAATGCAGGGTGTTTGGGGCGGGGGGGTGATGTGTGGGAGCCCTGTATGATGTTATGCATGTTTGTTTTGTAAGTTCGCAATGTTTACTGAATACTTATAGTTTATGTATGTTCATGTATGAATGATATACTTCAATAAATTGTTTAAAAAAAAAAAAAAGAAGTAATAGATTCCCAGGGCAACCCACAAACCTATTCAATTTATAATACAGTTAAAATAAAGTACTAACAATTCAAAGAGCTTAACAAGCATTCAGCAATGTTGCCATGGGAAAATGTTTTAAGGCTGCAGTATAGTCCATCAGAAACATCTCTTCCTTACATAGAGTGACCAGGACTGTGTTCTCCCACTTCCTTACCAATTGAAATTAGCTTTACTTGCCACAAAGCTGGGACAGGGCATCGATGAGGGCCTTTGAGAAGAGGCGGGCTTGGAATGCATCCACAGGACTTACTCAAGGTAGCTAGATAACTTTGAGAGCGATTTCCTGTCACTCCCTCCCCCTAACACCCTAGAGTCACCTGCTTTCTTTCCTTCTAACCCCAGGGAGTTCAATGGCCCCTACACTCCCCATAATTCTGAAGGCATCAAAATATGACTTCGGAGCTAGACAAACCTGGATTTAAATCAGAGCTCCAGTATAAATGCATAATCTCTCTGAAAGTTACTGTAAAATGAATCTCATGAAAGAGATTCACATCATGGAGCTGTGTATAGTTTCCTATTACTGCTGTAACAAATTACCAAAATGCAATGGCTTCAAATAACACAAATAAAACACAAATTTATTATCGTGCAGCGCTCGAAGTCAGAAGCCCCAAGTGAATCTCTGTGGGCTAAAACCAAGGTGTCAGGAGGCCTGTGATCCATTATGGAGGTTCTAGGGGGAAATCCACTTCCTTGCCTTTTCAGCTCAGCTGTCCTCATTGCTTGGCCCATGGCCCCACCTCACATCATCTTTCTCACTCGGCTTCTATCATCACATTACCTTCTCTTTTGTTCCCTTTCACTCTCTTGCATCCCTCTTGCAATGTAAAAACCCTTTTGTGTACACTGGGTATACCAGAAAAATCTCCCAATCTCAAGATCCTTGGCTTAATAAACACATTCACAAAGTCCCTTTTGCCATGTAAGGTAACACAGCCACGGGTTCTGGGGATTGGGTGGGGTGGGGGTATCATTCTCTCCACCTGGTCTGTCGTGAGAATTAAATGAGATAGTATATGTAAGGCATCAAGCCCAGGGCTTGGTATATTCAATAATGTCAGGTTCCTCTCTCTGCTTCCCTATGCCACCACAACTCTGTCACACTTGCTGGGTGACTTCCTTCTAATAGTTTTTACCCTCCCTCAGCTTCGGTTTCTTCATATGTTAATAGTAATAAAAAGGCATAAATAGGGATTTAAATGTCTCACTTCATTATTTCATCTGGGAAACCTGTAAGTCTTTGTAGATAACTCTACATTTTAAGAGGATAAATGGACTCAAATAACCCCAGGCACTTCAAGCGTTAATTGTACTGCAAATAAACCCAAATTCTCATCACAACTCAAAGCCCTGTATAATATAACCCCTGCCTTGTTCTTCAGCCTCATCTCCTACCTCCTCCATCTGGCTCAAATATGCTCAAGCCACACACTAGACTTTCTCCACTTCTGGAACACGCCAATTCAGTTCTAAGTCTGAGCCTCTGCATTCACAGTAGCCTTCTCATCACTCAGGACTCAAAGCAAATGTCACCTCCTTGAAGGGGCCTTCTCCGGGCATCCTAGCCAAAGTGGAACCCCCAGTCTCTCACATCACCCCACTTTTTTCCTTCACTTGACACTATCTGAAATTATCGTGTTTATTTATTTAAATGATGACTGCCTCCCAAGAGGATGTGGGTTCCATGAGGGCAGGGGTCTCCATCCTCTTCCTTGCTGCATCCCCAGCACTGAGCCTGGCATCCATTTGCTCAGCATATAGAGCTTGAGGGCCTGCTACGGGCTAGGCACGGTTCTGGGTGCTGGAGACCCGACAATAACCTGCTCTCGTGAAAATGAGAGATCAGCAATAACAAAGAAGCTAGCCTTCCTTCCTCCCTCCGCTTCCTCCTTGCCTCCAGACACAGGCCTTCCACACACAGTGGGGCACTGTGTACATGGCAGAACACGAACAACACTCCCCTCCCATGCCTACCCAGGCTTATACCCTGCACAACCATTACATTGGCCCTCTTCAAAGTGGGTCCCAAAGAGAAACTGAAAAGAACTAAAAAGCACCTTGGGGTGCAGAAATCTATCTAAGGCAGTAGCCAACCAAAGAGAAGGATGAAAACAGAGGATGAGAAATGTTACGCTTCTGTAGCAGGAGAAAAGTGATTTTAAAAAATAAAAATATAGGTTTGAATAGAAGGGACTGGTGAACCATGTGCAGGGAGGACTTATTTGAGTCTAATTCTGTCACTCTCAGGAGCACAGATTCCAAAATAGAACCCACTGATAAGGCATCAGTCTCTGGGGCTATCCCCCCTTATATAGGACCAGGGTGTCTCCGGAGCTCTCAGGAACCCCTCTGAGTGGGGTGATAGGCACTTAGATGTTCTATGAGTTCCTACTGAGGTGTGCGTAAGAGTTACCTCTGGGATGACCTCCTGACTCTCTTTGAAGTCTCTTAGCTACTTGAACTCATTTGTCTTTACCATTTCCCCCTTTTATTCAAGGTCTTTTTCCAGTTGTATTGCCAGTTGGCACTTGGTATTAATCCCTCGTTGCCAGGGAGGCTCATCCCCGGGAGTCATGTCCCATGTTGGGGGGAAGATAATGCAATCATATGCTGAGTTTGGCTTAGAGAGAGGCCACATTTGAGCAACAAGGAGGCTCTCAGGTGGCAACCCTTAGGCACCCCACAACTGCAGGCTAAGTCTCATTTACAAGAGCAAAGACTCACAAGGGTAGTCATCAATGA